>JANHMN010001029.1:0-13462 GCA_030674055.1 Rhabdomys pumilio
TTAAGCAGTGGCTCTAAGTAATCCTTCATTTTCTTAACGTTTTCTGGTTCATTGTGTTCTGAAATATGTGGAATACATTTTGAGCACACTTATATTTTCATATATTAGCCTAAACTTGTTAAATGCAGTAAGGTACAACAAAATATTTTATTGTGTGACATGACTAAGGAACTCATGCTCTTAATTTTGAGATGTGTGTTCCTAAGATATTTTAATATAGACTAAAGCAGAACAGCTAAGAAAATAAAAGAGATACTCAGAAGAGAGTAAAATATACCAGAGCATGGGTATGGACATCTCAAATTGTTGCAGAAGACAGACACAAGTGTAGGTATGGGCTCAGGAAAGACTTGTTTTATTTTTAAACTGTATCTGGTACTTAGGGCTTGTGAGATGATGGAGTGATTAAGAGCACTGGCTACTCTTGTAGATGATGTGGGTATGATTCTTAATACCCATGTGGCAACTCACAACCATCTGCAATTCCAGTTCTAGGGGATCTGAATCTTAGCCTCTTCTGGCTTTTGAAGGTACCAGGTACTCAAGTGATGCCCAGATATACAGATAAAACACCCATATTCATCAAAAGCAAAGAGATTCTGCTACTTGGTAGTTGAACCCCAGTGTCTTGTTTATAGTAGACAAGTACTCTACCAAATGACATACTTCAGGAGGAATTAGCTTAACTTCTCACATTGTTCCAATGTGCTGATCAAGGAGAGGACTTCTGCTTTCTTTGCTTCAGACTGAGTTCTTTTTCTAATCTCTGATGTATAAGAAACCTTTCTTGATAAGATCATTGTTTGCCTTTTTCATAGTGGTGGGCAAATGATTTGCCTAAGATGACAGTAACCTTGCACAATAGGACTACTAAAGGGTTCTCCAAGAGAAGTAAATAGCTCGCCCTACCTAAGTTTTATGTTTTTCTAAATAAGTAAGCTGGTGTAGATGTTGCAAACTACAGTAATGTAACGGGGACAGAAGCTAAAGAAAATAATTCAATCTCTGACTGTCTTAGCTGACATTCCTTGGGAATAGTGTCACCACTGATAACTCACTAGTTTAACACTCTGTTTTTAAAATGCTTCCATATTTAAAAGTCAATTCTCCAAACCTGTTTAGAGACACCAGAGAACCACAAAAACTAAGAATATTAATTTGGAAAATGAAAGCTTTATTTTCTTCCCTGGAGTTTTCACTTCAAGAAAGCATTAAACTTGGCAGAGTAAGTCTCACTGAACCAAATGTCTGCAAACTTAGTATTATAGTGGTAACTAATCAAATTTTGATTCAGTTCATCTACCCACTTCACCAGACTTCTCTGCCATCTTCCTGTCTTTTTGTGTGGGGCAACACTGGAATTGACCCTAGGGCTTTTAGCATTCTATGCAAGCATTCTACCACTGAGTTTCTGTCCCAGATGTTATCTCTTCTCCCTGTCTCTGTCCCTCTGTGTAGGCGTGTGTCTATGTAAGTATGTATTTATTATCTATCTATCTATCTATCTATCTATCTATCCCCCTACCTACCTACCTACCTACCTACCTACCTACCTACCTACCTACCTATTAATTACCTGAAAATATTCACACATAAATATGTGACTAAAATATCTTTGGGGTAAAACTGAATTTAAATAAATTTCCTTTTGTGTTGTATAATTTGCCTGTTTCTTTTTAGCTCTTTTACCACAAAATTCGTGTTCTATTTTTTAATTTATTTTTTTTTGGAACAATGTCTCATCTAGCTCTATCTCGTAAACTGACCTCAAACTTCTGATCCTTCCTTTACCTACCAAGTACTAGGATTACATCTCTGTGTTACCGCATTCAATTAAACAAAATTCTTCTTGAATCTTTACTTACATAATTATAAACATATCCTATAAATTACCTGGAAACACTTAGAACATTTTGATAACTGCTGTGATAGTGATTAGTAAAGACACACACACACATCTGGTACACAATTCAATCATCATTGCTACTAATCTACAACATGAGTTTTAGATTCATTCTTTTCTGGCAAATTATTTGCTAAATATTTTTAATTATGCTTGTATGTGGGTATAGGCATAGGCATAGAACACCCTGCAGCTGGCGTTACAGACATTATGTGAGTTGCTTGACTTCAGTCCTCTACAAGAGCAGTGTGCTCCTTTAATACTGAGCAATATATCCAGTCCTGAGTTCAAATAAGAAAATGGCCTTAGTCAATTGAATTCAGGTTACCAGATGTGATGAGAACATAAAAGGACATGACAATGGTGTGGATGTGAACATGCCAATGACTCAACTCCTTTTTCAAATTTTCCTGATTATTTCTCATGTGAACAGTATTTGCAATCCATTTTTGAAAACCACTAATAAGAGAATGGCTTGTAAGATAAGCAGAGTAGAGAGAAAGTCATACTTAGTTGCCAGTTTCCCCTCATATTCACTTCAGTCATGGTAACTAAATATGGAGGTTCTGCAGAGACTTTATCATTTTCATTGAGAATTTCCAAAACAACTGGGTATTGTGTGACTGGAAACTTGAAACGATGAACCTAAAATACAAATTCCATGAATGCATATAAGAATGGAAAATTTAATAGTATCATTTCTGACCATGAATGAATGAAATGTTCACAGAACTTTGGCTATTCTAAGTGGAATGCTTCTTAGGATTTCTGCCTTTCACATATGGAGATGGTTTATCACAACCAAATCCATGAAAATTCCAAGGGAGTAAACAGTAATGAGATTCATAACTTTTAAAAACACTGAAATTAGTATACAAGATGATACATGCCATTATGGAGTTTTCTTACACACACATAATCTTATATATATATTACATATGTAATTATCCTGGAATTTTCTTCCATAACTGTCATCATACATTAGGTTTTTGTTTTGTACCTTCTTCTGTAAAATCCCCTTCTCCTGAGACAGAGCTCCCGTCTGCTTTTATGTCACATGAATTTTCTTGTCTATTTACCACAAATTAAGATCTTTTCCTCATCTTGTTTGGTTTCTTTTCTACTTTCTACTCCCACAATATAATTTTAAGTGTAGAGTCTTCATATGAGGAAAAACATAGTACTCCTCTTCTAAGCCTGACTTATTTAACACAATGCAGTACCATCAAATGGTACTTTTCCTGCAAATGTCATGATTTCATGTTTTGTTTTCTTTAATACTGAAAAAATACTTCTGGACAAATATTGTTTATCCATGGACATTTAAGATAGTTTCATTTCTTAGTGATTGTGAGTACTGCAGTAATAAACATGTATGAGCATACATCTCTGTGGTATATTGACTAAGTCCTTAGGGTGTATATCCAGAAGTGGTACAGCTAAATCACATGAGAGAGCTGTTCTCCCAGGAGTAATGTCTCTCCTAAGCTAACAGGTGAGATCACCACTTTTGCTCCAATAACTGGCCAAAGGGGACCCACCAGGAGTGCACAGGGCACAGGAACCACAGAGCAGCTGGAGATAGGAGACTTCTGATCTTCATCTGTGCCCTTGAGCTACAACTGTCCCATAGTCCTCTGTACCCAAATCCTGCCCTGAGAGAGTTGGTCTCCCAGGAGCGCTGACACTCCTAAGTTCACAGGTGAGACCACCACTTGTGCTCCAATAACTGGTCAAAGAGGAACCTGTCAGGAGCACACAGGGCACAGGAACTGCTAAATAGCTAGGGACAGGATTCTTCCAGTTTCAATCAGTGCCTGGAGCTAACCCTGTGACACAGGTCTCCACAGTCAAATTCTATCCAGAGAGAGCTGGTTTCCCAGGAGTGATGACACATTAAAGAGCACAGGCTCATATGCCCACAGGAGGGACAAGCTCAAGTCAGACACAGCAAGATCAGCTTGCACCAGAGGTAACCAAATGGCAAGAGGCAAGTGCAAGAACCTAAGCAACAGAAACCAAGGCGACTTGGCATCATCTGAACCCAGTTCTCTTGCTCCTGCCACAGCAAGCCCTGGGTACAGCAACACACCTGAAAAGGCAAGGTACATCAACACACCTGATACAAATTCACATCTCATGATGATGATAGAAGGCTTTAAGAAGAACTTAAATGTAACTCCCTTAAAGAAATACAGGAGAACACAGGTAAACAGGTAGAAGCCCTTAAGGAGGAAACACAAAAATCCCTTAAAGTATTATAGGAAAACACAATAAACAGGTAAAGGAATTGAACAAAATCATACAGGATATAAAAATGGAAATAGAATCAGTAAAGAAATCACAAAGGGAGACAACCCTGGAGATAGTTAACTTAGGGAAGGGACCAGGAGTCATAGATGCAAGCATCAACAACAGAATCCAAGAGATAGAAGAGAGAATCTTGGGTACAGAAGATATCATAGAAAACATTGACACAGTATTCAAAGAAAATGCAAAATGCAAATAGCTCCAAACACAAAACATCCAGGAAATCCGGGACACAATGAGAAGACCAAACCTAAGGTTAATAGGTATAGAAGAGACCAAAACTTCCCAACTTAAAGGGCCAGTAAATATCTTCAACAAAAATATAGAAGAAAACTTCCCTAACCTAAAGAAGGAGATGCCCATGAACATAAAAGATACCTACATAACTCCAAATACATTGGACAAGAAAAGAAATTCCTCCCGTCACATAACAGTCAAAACACCAAATACAAAAAAAACAGAATATTTCTCAACAGAAACAAGCCAGAAGATCCTGGGCAGATGTCATACAAACACTAAGAGAACACAAATGTCAGCCTGGGCTACTATACCCAGTAAAATTCTCAATTACCATAGGTAGAGAATCCAAGGTATTCCAACACAAAACCAATTAACATAACACATTTTCACAAATCCAACTCTACAACGGATAATATATGGAAATCTCCAACACAAGGAGGGAAACTACACCCTAAAAAAAGCAAGAAAGTAATCTTCATTCAGCAAACCCAAAAGAAGATAGTCATACAAACATAATTCTACCTCCAACAAGAAAAATAACAGGAAGCAACAATCATTTTTTCTTAATATCTCTGAACATCAATGGGCTCAATTCCCCAATAAAAAGATATAGACTATCAAACTGGATACTTAGACAGGACCCGGAATTTTTGTGCATACAGAAATCACACCTCAGTGACAAAGACAGACACTACCTCAGAGTAATGTCTGTAAAAAATTTCCAAGCAAATGGTGCCAAGAAACAAGCTGGAGTAGCGATTCTAATATCAAATAAAATCAATTTTCAACCAAAAGTTATCAAAAAAGATAAGGAAGGACACTTCATACTCATCAAAGGAAAAATGTACCAAGATGAACTCTCAATTTTGAACATCTATGATCCAAATGCAAGGGCACCCACATTCATAAAAAAAACTTTACTTAAGTTCAAAGCACACATTGCACCTCATACAATAATCGTGGGAAACTTCAACACTCCACTCTCATTAATGGACAGATTGTGGAAACAGAAACTAAGCAGAAACATAGTGAAATGTACAGAAGTTATGAACCAAATGGATTTAACATATCTATAAAACATTTTATCATAAAACAAAAGTATATACGTTCTTACAACCCCATGATACTTTCTCCAAAACTGACCATATAATTGGTCACAAAACGAGCCTCAACAGATGCAAGAACTTTGAAATCCATGCATACTATCAGATCACCATGGACTAAGGCTGGTCTGCAATAAGAACAAAAACAACAGAAAGCCCTCATACACATGGAAGCTGAACAATACTGTACTTAATTATAACTTGGTCAAGGAAGAAATAAAGAAAGAAATCAAATTTTTTAGGATTTCATGAAAATGAAGGCATCGCATACCCAAACTTATGGGACACATGAAAGCAGTGCTAAAGGGAATACTCATAGCTCTGAGTGCCTCCAAAGAGAAACTGTAGATAGGATATACAAACAGCTTAACAGAACACCTGAATTCTCTAGAACAAAAAGAAGGAAATACACCCAAGAAAAGTAGATGGCAGGAAATAATCAAATTCGGGGCTGAAGTCAACAAAGTAGAAACAAAGAGAACTATACAAGGACTCAAGAAACCCAAGAGCTGGTTCTTCAAGAAAATCAACAAGATAGATAAACCTTTAGCCAAACTAACCAGAGGGCACAGAGATAGTATCCAAATGAACAAAATCAGAAATGAAAAGGGTGACATACAGCAGAAACTGAGGAAATTTTAAAAACATCATCAGATCCTACTGCAAAAGCTATACTCAACAACACTGGAAAATTTGGATAAAATGCAAAATTTTTCTAGAGAGATACTAGGTACCAAAGTTAAGTCAGGATTAGATAAACCATCTACACCGTCCCATAACCCCTAAAGAAATAGAAGCAATCATTAAAAGTCATCCAACATAACAAAGCATGGGGCCAGATGGTTTTAATGCAGAATTCTATCAGCCCTTCAAAGAAGAACTAATACCAACACTTTTCAAACTATTTCATAAAATAGAAACACAAGGAACACCAACCCATACATTCTGTGTAGCCACAATAACACTTATACCTAAACCACAGAGAGACCCAACACAGAGATCCTCAGAGCAATTTTTCTTATGAATATTGATGCAAAAATACCCAATAAAATTCTTACAATCTGAATCCAAGAACACAGCAAAACGATCATTCACCATGATCTAATAGGCTTCATTTCAGGGATGCAGGGATGGTCTAATGTATGGAAATCCATCAACGTAATCTATTATTTAAACAAATTCAAAGGAAAAAAACCACATGATACTGAGAAAGCATTTGACAAAATTCAACATCACTTCATTATAAAAGTCTTGAAAAGATCAGCAATTCAAGGCTGGTACCTAAACAGTAAAAGCAATATATAGCAAGCCAGTAGCCAACATCAAACTAAATGTAGAGAAACTTGAAGCAATTCCCTTAAGAAAGAAATTGAAGATCTCAGAAGATGGAAAAATATCCCATGCTCAAGGATTGGAAGGATTAATATAGTAAAAATAGCCCTCTTGTCAAAAGCAATCTACAAATTCACTACAGTCTCCATAAACATTCCCACTCAATTCTTAATAGAGTTAAAAAGAATTTTCATAACAATAAAAGAACTTCTGAGTGAATCACAATTCCTTACCACAAGCTATATTACTGAGCAATAGTGATAAAAACTATATGGTATTGGTACAGAGACAGACTATGGTATAGTACTGAAGAACCAGAAATGAACTCACACATCTATGGTCACTTGATCTTTGATAAAGGAGCTAAAAGCATCCAGTGGGGAAAACGACAGCATTTTCAACAAATGGTGCTGGTTCAACTGGAGGACAACATGTAGAAGAATGCAAATCGATCCATTCTTATATCCTTGTACAAAGCTCAAGTCCATGTGGATTTAGGACCTCCACATAAAACTAGATATACTGAAACTAACAGAAAAGAAAGTAGGGAAGAGAACTGAAAAGGAAGACATAACAAAAGAAACTGAGGAAATTGAAAGAAACATCAGATCCTACTACAAAGGCCTATACTCAGCAAAACTTGAAAATCCAGATGAAATGGACAATTTTCTAGACAGATACCAGGTACCAAAGGTAAATCAGGAGCAAATAAACCATCTAAACAGTCCCATAACCCCTAAAGAAATAGAAGCAATCATTAAAAGTCTCCCCACCAAAAAAAGCCCAGGACCAGATGGTTTTAGGGCAGAATTCTATCACATCTTCAAGGAAGACCTAATACCAATTCTCTTGAAATTATTCCACAAAATAGAAACAGAAGGAACACTACCCAATTCATTCTATGAAGCTCCAATCACACTCATACCTAAATCTCACAAAGACGCAACAAAGAAAGAGAACTTCAGACAATCACCCTTATGGATATTGATGCAAAAATACTCAATAAAATTCTGGCAAACCAAATCCAAGAAGACATCAAAACAATCATCCATCATGATTAAGTAGGCTTTATCCCAGGAATGCAGGGATGGTTCAATATTCAGAAATCCATCAATGTAATCCACTATATAAACAAACTCAAAGAAAAAAAACCACATAATCATCTCACTAGATTCTGAGAAAGCATTTGATAAAATTCAACATCCCTTCATGGTAAAAGAATTGGAAAAATCAGGAATTCAAGGCCTATACCTAAACATCATAAAAGCAATATACAGCAAACCAGTAGCCAACATCAAACTAAATGGAAAGAAACTGGAAGACTAAGTAAGACTAAGACCAGGGACTAGACAAGGCTGCCCAGTCTCTCCCTACCTATTCAATATAGTACTGGAAGTCCTAGCAAGAGCAATTAGACAACAAAAGGAAGTCAAATGGATACAAATAGAAAAGGGAGACATCAAAATATCACTATTTGTAAATGATATAATAGTATACCTTAGTGACTCTAAAACTTCTACTAGAGAACTCCTATACCTGGTAAACAACTTCAGCAAAGTGGCTGGATGTAAAATCAACTCAAACAAATCAGCAGCCTTCCTCTACTTGAAGGATAAACAGCTGAGAAAGAAATTAGGGAAATGACACCATTCACAGTAGTCACAAATAATATAAAATACCTTGATGTGAATGTAACCAAGCAAGTGAAAGATCTGTATGACAAGAACTTCAAGTCTCTGAAGAAAGAAATAGAAGAAGATCTCAGAAGATGGAAAGATCTCCCATGCTCATGGATTGGCATGATACGTATAGTAAAATTGGCCATCTTGCCAAAAGCAATCTACAGATTCAATGCAATTCCCATTAAAATCGCAACTCAATTCTTCAGAGTTAGATACAGAAATTCTCAAATTCATTTGGAATAACAAAAAACCCGGGATAGTGAAAACTATTCTCAACAGTAATAGAACTTCTGGAGGAATCACCATCCCTGGCTCAAGCTGTACTACAGAGCAATAGTGATAAAAACTGCATGGTATTGGTACAGAGACAGGCCAGAAGATTAATGGAATAGAATTGAAGAACCAGAAATGAACCCACACACCCATGGTCACTTGATCTTTGACAAAAGAGCTAAAACTGTCCAGTGGAAAAAGGACAGCATTTTCAACAAATGGTGCTGGTTCAACTGGAGGTCAGCATGTAGAAGGATGCAAATAGATCCATTCTTATCCCCTTGTACAAGGCTCAAGTCTAAGTGGATAAAGGACCTCCACATAAAACCAGATACACTGAAACTTACAGAAGAGGAGGTGGGGAAGAACCTTGAATACTTGGCACAGGGGAAAAGTTCCTGAAAAGAACACCAATTGCTCATATTCTAAGATCAAGAATTGACAAATGGGACCTCATAAAATTGCAAAGTTTCTGTAACGCAAAGGACACTGTCAATAGGACATAACAGCAACCAACAGATTGGGAAAAGATCTTTACCAATCCCACATCCAATAGAGGGTTAATGTCCAATATATACAAAGAACTCAAGAAATTAAACTGCAGACAACCAAATAACCCTATTAAAAATGGCATATAGAGCTAAAGAATTCTCAACTAAGGAAACTCGAATGGCTTAGAACCACCTTAAGAAATGCTCAACATCCTTAGTCTTCAGGGAAATGCAAATCAAAACAACCCTGAGATACAACCTCACATCAGTTATAATGGCTAAGATAAAAAACTTAGGGGATAGTAGATGCTGGCAAGGATGTGGAGAAAGAGGAACACTCCTCCATTGTTGGTGGGATTGCAGGCTGGTACAACCACTCTGGAAATCAGTCTGGAGGTTCCTCAGAAAACTGGACGTACCATTACCTGAGGACCCAGCTATACCACTCCTGGCCATATACCCAGAAGATGCTCTAACATATAACAAGGACATATGCTCCAGTATGTTCATAGCAGCCTTATTTATAATAGCCAGAAGCTGGAAAAATCCCAGATGCCCTTCAACAGAAGAATGTTTACAAAAAATGTGGTACATTTACACAATGGAGTATTAATCAGCTATTAAAAACAATGAATTTTAGAGATTCTTAGGTAAATGAATGGAACTAGAAAATATCATCCTGAGTGAGGTAACTCTATCACAAAGGAACACACATGGGATTCACTTACTGATTATTGGATATTAGCCCAGAAGCCTGAAATAGCCAAGATTCAACTCACAGACCACATGAAGCTCATGAAGAAGAAAGATCAAGTGTGGGTGCTTCAGTCCTTCTTAGAAGGAGTAACAAGATACTTAAGGGAGCAAATATGGAGACAAAGTAAGGGACAGCAACTGAAGGAGGGTCCATCTGGAGACCATTCCAACTGGGTATCAATCTCATGTTCAGTCACCAAAGGTCGATGCTGATGTGGATGCCAGGAAGCACATGCTGACAGGAGTCTTATATAGCTGTCTCCTTAGAGGTCTGCTGGAGTCTGACATATTCAGATGCGGATGCTCACAGCTAACCATTGATCTGATCAAAGGGTTTCCCAGTGGAGGAGTTAGAGAGAAGACTGAAGGAGCTGAAAGGATTTGAGACCCCATGAGGAGAGTAACAATACCAAACAACCAGAGCTCCCAGGGTCTAAACCACTAGCCTGAGAGCACATAGGGAGGGGCCCATGGCTCCAGCTGTATATGTAAGGGAGGATGGTCTTGTCAGGCATAGGTAAGAGAGGGGATCCTTGGTCCCATGAAGGCTGGATGCTGAGTGTGAGGTAATTTGAGGGTGGGGAGGTGGGAGTGGGAGAGTAGGTGGGGACACATCCTCATAGAAGCAGGAGGAGGGGGGATTAGATAGGGTGTTCCTGGGTGTGGAGGAAATGGGATAAAGGAATAACATCTGAAATGTAAATAAAATATCCAATAAAAATTAAAAAAAAAACCTCAGGTGTTAGCAGATGCTGGTGGGGATGTGGAGAAAGAAGAACTCCTCCATTGATAGTAGAATTGCAGCTGGAACAACCTCTCTAGAAATCATTTTGGTGTTTTCTCAAATAATTGGACATAGTATTACCTTAGGACCAATCTATACCACTCCTGGGCGTATACTCAAAAGATGTTCCAACATATTACAAGGACACATGTACCACTATGTTATTAGTAGCCTTATTTATAACAGGCAGATGCTGGAAAGAACCCAGATGTCCTTTGACAGTGTAATGGATACAGAAAATGTGGTACATTTACACAGTGGAATACTACTCAGCTATTAAAAACAATTTCATGAAATTCTTAGGCACATAAATGTAACTCGAAAATATCATCCCGAGTGAGGTAACACAGTCACAAAAGAACACACATAGTATGCAGTCACTGATAAATACTAGCCCAAAAGCTTTGAGTACCCAAAGTACAATTCCCAGGCCACATGAAGCTCAAGAAAAAGGTAGTCCAAAGTGTGGAGGCATTGGTCCTTCTTAGATGGGGGAACAAAATAATCACGGGAAAAAAAAATACAGAGAGCAAGTTTGGAATAGAAACTGAAGGAAAGGCCATCCAGAGACTGTCTCACTTGGGGATCCATCCCATATACAGTCACCAAACCCAGACTATATTGTGGATGTCAAGAAGTGCTTGCTGACAGGAGCCTGATAGAACTGTCTCCTGAGAGATCTGCCAAAGCCTGACAAATACAGAGGACCCCAATGGAGGAGTTAGAAAAAAGGACTGAGAAGTTAAAGGGGTTTGCAACCCCATAGGAAGGACAATAATATCAACTATCCAGACACCCCCCACCCCAGAGCTCCTAGTGACTAAACCACCAAACAAAGGGTACACATGGAGGGACACATGGCTCCAGCAGTATATGTAGCAGAGGTTGGCCTCTCTAGGCATCAATGGAAGATGGAACCCTTGGTCCCATGAAGGCTTTGTTCCCCAGTATAGGGGAATACTAGCACAGGGAGGCAGCATTGGGTTGGTGGAGGAACACCCTCATAGAATCAAGGGGAAGGGGAGGATTGGATAATGGGATTCTGTGGCTTTGGAAAACTGTGAAAGGGGATGACATTTGAAATGTAAAGAAAGAAAATATCTAATAAAAAAAGGAAAATATCCCGAATGAGGTATCCCAGTCACAAAGGAACACACATGGCAAGCATTCACTGATAGGTGGATATTAGCCCCAAAACTCAGAATACCCAAGATACAATTCACAGAAATTATGAAACTCAAGAAAGAAAGGAAGGAAGGAAGAAAGACCAAAGTGTGGATTCTTCAGTCCTTCTTAGAAGAGAGAACAAAATATTCATGGGAGGTAGAGGGTGGGAGGGACTTTGGAGGAAGAGAAGAGGAGGAGGGGGAAGAGAGGGGACAGGATCAGGTATGGGGGGTGATGAGGATGATATACAGAGGGTCAGGAATTTGAACAGAATAGGGAATGGGGAATTAGGAGTAGCTACCAGCAAGTCCCAGATGTCAGGAAAGCAAAAGGTTCCCAGGACCCAAAGGAATGAGATTAGCTGAAATGCCCAACAAAGGGAAGGGAGAACCTGTAGAGACCATATCCAGAGGTTAGGCAAGGCCCCCAATTAGGTGATGGGGCTATTCTCTGATCTCCAATTTTTTAATCAAGAATGGCTCCTGTCTAAAGGAAATACAGGGACAAAGTGTGGAGTAGAGACTCAAGGAAAGGCCATCCAGAGACTGCCCTACCTGAGGATCCATCCCATATACAGACACCAAACCCAGACATTATTGCAGATGCCAAGAAATACTTGCTGACAGAAGCCTGTTATAGCTGCCTCCTGAGGAGCTCTGCCAGAGCCTGACAAATACAGAGGCTGATGATGCTCACAGCAAATCATCAGACTGAACATGGGGACCACAATGGAGAAAGGACTGAAGAAGGTGAAAGAGGTTTGCGACCCCATGAGAAGAACAACAGTATCAACCAACAGGATCCCCAAGAGCTCTCAGGGAGTAAACCACCAACCAAAGAGTACACATGGAGTGACCCATGGCTCCAGCAGCATATGTAGCAGAGGATGGTCTTGTCTGGCATCAATGGGAGGAGAGTCCTTGGTCCAGTGAAGGCTCAATTCACCATTGTAGTGGAATGCCAGTCTGGTGAGGTAGGGGTGGGTGTGTGGGTGAGGGAGCACCTTCATAGGAACAGGGGGAGTGAGGATGGGATAAGTGGGGGGTTCTGCTGTGGAAACCAGGAAAGGGGATAACATTTGAAACATAAATACACAAAATATCCAATAAAAAAGAATTAGATTAAATTAAATTTATTATTAATAATATTAATATTGTTAACTCTGTGTGTGTTCATACACGTGTATACGTGTTGCATGAAATGGAGAGTTCAGAGCAGATATTTTTGTTTTAAATCAGAGATAAGTTTTGATAACTAACTCTCCCATGTACAAAAGTCAGATCTTTTTAGTGGTATCATATTTAGTTCTAAGTCATAATAGATGTTATTTCCACATGTGAGATTTTATTTTTTGATGATTTGTTTTTATGCATACGGAGTTTTGCCTGCATGATTGTCTCTAAGCTGAGTCCATACAATGC
>JANHMN010001030.1:0-13461 GCA_030674055.1 Rhabdomys pumilio
AAATAAGATAGTTCAAAGAGCTGTGAGAAAGCCTGAAATATATTTAAGGAATACTAAAATCTTCACTTAGAATGAGGACCAAGTGAAGAACTTTAAGGTGGACCTCACATGTCATAGGAGGACACTCCTTTCTGGATAAAACACTCTTTCATTGAGGATAAGTTCATTCAGTTTATTCTGTATCAATTGATTTCAAAAGGCAGGCAGCAGTGTATTAGTAAGGGAAAACTACTGACTTGCTTTAGATCCAGGATAAAGTATAGAAAAATACAAATACAAAATTTATAAAGTGAATACAAGTACTAAAAATAACCAATCAAGAAAAAAATAAGTTTAACTCACCATTAACTTAAAGAAAAAGTGGATTACCTAAGTAACAACAAATATAAAAATAAATAAAATAGCAGCATGGACATTTTGATGTGGTTGAAAATTCACTTTTAATTAAAATAACAATCATAACCTTGGTGTATAATTTAGATTCTGGATCATGATAGTATTTTGACACTAAAGCTATATGGCAGTTCATTCTAAAGGTTATGTGTAAAATATATTCTTTTATTCTTGAGAAACAACACAACATACATTCTTATTACTTTTGCTTTATACATAGTTACTGAACTAAAAGATAAAAACTGATGAATTAACCACTTCAATTATAAAGCAGTGATAGAAATATATGGAGATTTGTACATGCAATATTTTTAAATAAAGTACTAAGTTACACTGATTTTAAGTATAATATTGGAGATCATACACTGATTTTTGAACAGTGACAATTTCTCTTACAATGATAAAAGGCAATTAGAATACACAATTTTAGACCTCTAACTATTGCAATGTTATAAATTACAACAATGCTAAAAATTAATCTGTAGTTTTAAATGTCAGAAAGTTAATTTCACTGTAGTAAATTATTACAGGGAGGAGTGTAGGTAGGCTTTAATGGTCTTGGTAAGTTGGTTCTTGATGTGTGTCTGCTATGTGTGTTTCTGGTCCAGGCACAGGGCATTCTTCCCCATGAATAAAATGTTAAAGACAAAATGATAGAGGCTAAATTGTGTGAAAATAGGTTGATTTTAATAAACAAGGCCTTTACATGACTTGCAGTTAATGCCATTGCAAGAAGTCATTAAAACAGTATGCTCATATTTCATCATGGAACATGTTTGGGTATGAAGCACTGTAAAAAAAAAAAAAAATATGTTGACTGATCACCGCTAGACTCTCAAGCAGCTGAGGCAGGCAGATTAACATGAATCAGCAACAACCTGTGCTTTCAAAGCCATTTTGCATTATAGAGTGAGGCCCTAATTTAAAAAAAAACATAATCACCCAATAAATCAATCAAAAATTATACTGATCTGAAGATGTTCTATTTAAGAGTTAAAATGTAATGAAGACATCTTTGAACATGTAACCTCAATAAAATTTGTACACAAAGACAGTCTTCAAAATTATTAAAGAATATTCTCCAAAGGAAACAACAAATTAATCTTCATGAAATAATGAGAAAGATGAGTTATAAAAACATTTATATATTAAATTTATGTTAATATTAGAAAAAGAACATTGAGAGAATATATTCTTATGGTTTGGAGAAGGGGTTTTGTTGTACAACCAAGCTTATTCCTGAGCTTATACTCTCCTTGCCTCAAGTATATTAAGCCTTGAGATTATGGGAATTTGCCAATATAAACCCTATTATTCAGATGATTGACATAAATCAATGACACAATATTGATTATTCTACTGGGGAATTTCCATGACAACTACAATCACCAATGATGAGTAAATAAAAGAAAATACTAGGTGTGAAAGGAGACAAGGGCAGAAGCTCTGTGGGTTTGAACTTACATGCAAGATTTGGTGTTTAGATAGATTACATATTTATTTACTATATACTTATTTATAATTGATTTGAAGAAACATAAGTGTCACTAACTGTTCATTTCAAAAACTATGACTTGAACAGCAATCAGTGACTACAGAATGGGAAAAGACTGTAACCAACACTATATCCAATAGAGGCCTAAAATCTAAAACACATAAAACAACTCAAGAAGCTAGACATCAACAAGCCAAACAATCCAAATTTTAAAATGTGATACAGACCTAAACAATAATTCTTATTAGAAGTATCCTGAATGGCTGAAAAACAGTCAAAGAAATCTTCAGCATTTTTAGCCATCACAAAAATGCAAATCAAAATTATGTTGAGATTCAATCTTACACTTGTCAAATTGCTAAGATCAATAACACATGCTTGAGAGGATATAAGAAAAGAGAAAAACAAACTCCTGCATTGCTGGTGAAAGTGCAAACTCATGCATCCACTACATGATATGTACATCCACATACCATCAGTATGGCAGCTGTTTCTCAGAAAATTAGGAGTTGATCTACCTCAAGATTCAGCTATACCACTCTTAGGCATCTACCCAAAAGATACCTCATTCAACCACAAGGATACTTGCTTAACTCTGTTCATAAAAATGTTTTTCATAATTGCCAGAAATTGGAAACAATCTAGATGTCCCTCAACTGAAGAATAACTAAAGAAAATGTGGTATATTTATACAATAGATTATTACTCAGCTGTTTGGGAAAATATATCATCATGAAAAATGCAGGCAAATATATGGAACAATAAAAAAAATCATCCTGAGTGAGGAAATACAAACCAAGATAAACAAACATGATATGTATTCACTTATGAGTAGATATTAGCCATTAAGTAAAGAATAAACATGCTACGATCCACCGGACCTGAGAAGTTAGATAAGGAAGTAACATCTACCCGGGGGATGTATTAGGTAGGGGAAATAGAATAATTTTGTGGGTGGACTGGGGACAGATGTAGGAGGGTAACAAGAAGATCTGGTTAATTAGAGAGGGACAGAGGGAGAGAATATCGAGAGTGATGACTGAAATAGATGGCCATTGACAGGGTGTTATAGAAACTCAGTGCAGTGGAAACTTCATAGAACCTAAGAGGGTGATTGTGGTGGTTTGAATATGCTTGGCCCAGAGAATGCCACTATTAGGAGGTGTGGCCTAGTTAGATTAGATGTGACCTTCTTGGAGGAAGTATGTCTAAGGAAGTGTTTAAAGTCTGGCTTCCTAGAAGCCACTCTTCTACTGTTTGCCTTTGGAACAAGATGTAGAACTTGCAGCTTCTCCACAACATGCCTATCTACATATTGTCATACTTCTTGCCATTATGATAATAGACTGAACCTTAGAAGCTGTAAGCTGGCCCAATTAAATATTTTTTGTGAGACTTGCCTTGGTCATGGTGTTTCTTCACAGAAATGGAAACCCTAACAAAGACAATGATCCTAATGATGAATCCTAATAATGGAGGATATAGATTCTGAATTGGAGATTTTCTGTAACCAGGCTAGACACTCAGTCATTGAACTGGGACCAATTCAGTTATAAAACCTACACCCTACAGCTGTCCTGGCTACAAGATGTTCTGGTGGCATTTGTGGCTTGGAGCTTGTGAGAGTACCCAACTAATAACTGGTCTAACTTAAGGCTCAGTATACAAGAGGAAGACAGTGCAGAACCTGGCTTAGGTGGCCAGGATCTGGACACTAGATGGCTCTGGGACATAGGGTAGAATGAAACACAGCTGACAAAAATGTCAATAAAATGACTCCTAATGATATTTGCTATACTCATAAGATAAATGCCTAGCCCAGTAGAGAGAGGTTTCCTCCAGCAGGTGATGAGAACGGATATAGAGACCTGTGGGGAGTTGACAGAAGGATGCTATTATCCTTGCGGCTATCTTGAGCCATATACCCTGACAAAAGACTTGATTACAACAGCCTACAACAGCTGAGCATACTCTGATAACATCTTGTTTTAGATACCCAGGGTTTTCCCTTGGGTGTGTGAGACTTAAAGGTGTGTGACTTAATGGCATGACTTAGAGATCAGATTTACAGACAAGACCTAAGGGCATGACTTAAGGGCATGGCTTAGAAGTGAGACATATAAAAGGCGAGAGGCAGACAGAAGACAGCTACAGATTATTAGGCACAAGGATTAGACATTAGGCACTTAGCACTTGGAGAAAGTACTTGGAGGCACTAGGGACTAGGAACTAGGGACTAGGAACTCAAGACTTGGGACTTGGACTAGGAAGACAGACTGAAGAATAAACAGAATTGAATCACACTCTGTCTGGTCTCCATTCTCTCTCTTGCTGAACCCAGACCCGTGGAGCAGAGCAGCTTGGGGCAGCGTGGGCTCACAAGTTAGTCCCCAAGGCTTTTGGCAGTGCAGGTTTCAACACTGATAGAGCGGTCCCCGACATTTTGGCGCCCAATGTGGGGCAGCTCGGGCAGCAACATTTCTGGCACCCAACGTGGGGCAGCAAAAAACGAGAGACCCAGTGAGGGACCTTACTGGAAGAAGGATCTGCTGAAAATTCAGAAGTGAAATGAAGGTGATCACCATGGAAATCTGCATCCGAGAATGGTAAGTCATGTTAATGAAAATGGGGCAAGAAATGAGTCAGCCTGATCTCAACTCTATGTTTTTGATTTGTTGTTTGCTGCTCACATATTTTAATTCTCTGCTTTTGTTTTGTTGTTTGAATGCTGTTTTTCATGTTCAAAGTAAACAGAAATGTAATTATCCGAAATTAGAATCTAAAATACAACCAAAAGTTGATGACAATTTGTCAGAGTCAGATTGTGCTGACCTAGAGGAAGAGGCAGCCGAACATTATGACCCTGAATGGCCCTCTTCCCGAAGACCCCCTCCCTATGCACCTCTGCCTTCAAGTGCTTCCCAAATGGAGACAGTGATTAAAGATCCCAGATGGGAGTTACAGGAAAATTATTTGTTCTTAAACAACAAATAGAGTTAAAAAAAAAAAAAAGAATATCAGGACTTAATTAACCAGCTACAAAAATTAAAGACAGGGAAAATATCTCTAGAGGTAAACTGCAAAAATCTCCCCCGGCTCCTTGCATTCCTCAACCAGGAGTCTAAAGGCAGCCCCCTATCATCTAGCTTTAGATTAGCAACAGATCATCCAGAGAAGGGAGATACTCAGGCTTTCCCTGTATCAGAGACCAGAGACAATCAAGGGGTTGCTTGGAGACATCACAGAGGGTTTAATTTTCAAATTATTAAAGAATTAAAAAATGCAGTATCACAATACGGTGACACTGCTCCCTTTACTCTTGCAATTTTAGAGTCTGCTGCAGAGGAATGGTTGACTCCTAGTGATTGGAATACTTTAGTGAGAGCAGTTCTTAGCGGTGGTGACTATCTTATTTGGAAATCAGAGTATCATGAGAATTGTAAAGAAACAGCTAGGAGAAACATTCAGGCAGGCAATTGTTGGTCCTTTGATGCCTTAGTAGGAGAAGGGCAATATGCTTCTAATGATAACCAGATGCAATATGACCCAGACTTATTTGCTCAGGAACTAGGTACTAGGAACTCAAGACTTGGGACTTGGACAAGAAAGAGAGACTGAAGAATAAACGAGATTGAAACACACTCTATCTGGTCTCTGTTCTTCAAGTCCATCCTCACTGTCTCTCTTGCTGAACCCTGACTCGTACACTGGAGCAGCTTGGGGCAGTATGATCTCTAACGATTTAACTCACAAGGCTTTTGGCAGTACTGGTTCAAACATTGATAGAGCAGTCTGAGACATTTTGGCCCCGAAACGTGGGGTAGAGTGGTCTGTAACATTTTTGGCCCCCAAACTTGGAGCAACTCGGTTCCCAACAGAGACCCACACCAAAACATTAGGCAGAGCTCTTGGAATAGCCCACAGAAGAGGGGGGAAAGGATTGTAGAAGCCAGAAGGTTTGAGGATAAAAGGAGAACACAGCCCATAGAATCAACTAAGCAGGGCTCATAGGGTTTCACATAGACTGAAGTCGCAACAATGGAGGCTGCATTGGTCTACTTTTGGCCTTCTGTATGCTTCCTATGGTTGCTTAGCTTGAGATAATTTTTGGACTCCAAACATGGACATGAGAGTGTATATATCTCTTTTGCCTGCTTCTGGGAGCTTTTCTTCTAACTAGGATGCCTCAACCATCTTTGATATGAGGGTTTGTGTTTGTTGTTATTGTATGTTGTTACACTATGCTCAGTTGATATCACTGAGAGGTCTGTTCTTTTTTTGAAAAAAAAACATGAGCAGTGGATCTAAAGGAGAGAGAAATGGGGCACTTCAAAAAAAGAATAGAGACAAAGCTAAGGTTGGCATGTATTTTATAAGAGAAGAATACAAATTCAAATTTAAAAAAGAAAGAAAATAGGAGATAGAGAATGAGTTCCAGGGAAATGTTTAAAATACAGCAATTCTGTTTAGCAAAGAAACATATTAAGAAAAATAAACTCTGAAGTAAAATGTAATAGTGATTGCTCTGAAATTATACTTAGCAATTGAAAATAAACCTTTTGAGGGGAAAAAGCATATTGATGTGTATTTTAGAATTTGTTTACTTATTTACATCTTTATTTTTGTGTGTATGTGTATTTGTATTTCTTTAGATACATGTATGTGAATACAGGTGCACATTTGTGTATGTATTTGGAAAACTAAAGCTCATGTTGCATGTTTTCCACAGATAACTCTGCTTTAGTGAGTTGTGCAATGCCTCTATCTCAAACCCAGAGCTCCTTGATTTAGGTTTATCTTCCAATCATTTCTCTGCCTCTGGAGTGCTGTGATAGATAGGTGCGGATATAGCCTTGTTGTTTTGTGAGTTCTGACTACTGAAACTTCAATCTCTATATTTGTGTGGCAGAAAGTTTATCCAATAACATCTCATCTCCACAGAATACACTTACTTATTTTAAAGTGTAAAGTACATTTTAATAGATTATAGAGGAGTGAGCATCAAAGTATATCCTCATATTTATATGTCAGATTATTTTTAATGGAATTGTAAGTAGAATCTAGTTGAATAGGAATCAATCTCAATTGTCTTAATTTTTGTGTGTACATTGTCATTATTAGACATTGATATAAACACAAATTTGAGAATATATGTCACAACTAAACAAAAGGTGGCTGCAAACAATACTTTCCTTATTCAGACAGCTAATCTGCCTTCATCAAACTAGATATAATTTGTTTAATACAAAATTTAGTTTAATTAAGATATTATTTCAAAAATAAGCCAGTCACAGTCCAAACAGATTTCAAGTAAGCTTTGTGAAGTTTATTGTCTTCACAGTAGGTAATGTTCCTTTTATAACATACAAAACCAAAAATTCCTGTAGGATAAAAATCCTTCTTGTCTTTCAATAGCTCTAGTCTTGTCAGTCTAGAGAAAAACAGTAAATGTTTTATATTTTTCTCCAATCAATACATGCTCTTCTTTTCACAAGAATATTACTTTAACATCTTGCCTCAGTCCCTTATCTTGATTAAGTTGTCTAATGATGACTCAGAAATATATCAATGGATTTTTTTTGTAGAACAAATTTAAAATACTTACATGAACATGATAATGTGTTAATTATTCTGTCTGTGTACTACTATAACAAGTCACTGCAATTCTTCCTCTTATGTGTATTTCCTCATATGTCATGTGCAATCTAAATACCTAAAAATGGAATGACTGTGACTAAAGGTTTGTGAATATTTCATTTTGATAAATAGCATCACACTGCTCTTTAAAATTGTTGTCAGCATTTACCTTCTCACTAAAGTTTGACACTTCTATTTCCTCTACCATTTTTTTCTTAAAATTAGTCTATGGTGAAACATTTATACAATTACAATCTGGGAAAAATAAATATGGCCCCTTCCGATCTACACCAGTGCCCTGAGCAGATCTAGGGTGTCAGCTTGATACTCAATCCCAGAATAGCCAGAGGATGCTGGACTCCCAGGAGTTCTAACAAGCTCAAGATCACAAATGAGGAGACTGCAACACCCTCACCACCACCAAACAGAAAGTAACTGGGATCCACAAGGACCCAGAATTCCCTCCTGGCCAGTGGCACAGGTTCCTTCTGGTTTGGGCCAGAGCCCTTAGCAGACTATGGTGTCAACTCTGTATTCAATAACAGAACACCCAAAGGAGGCTGGACTTCCAGGAGCTCTAACACACTCAGAAACATAGGATCATAGGATCACAGGACCTCAGGAACTTGATTACTCCAGGATTTCAGGATCCTAGAAGCAGCCTGACTCCAAGGAGCTCTTACACCCAGGATCTCAAGATCACAAAATCACAGAGACAGCTGGACTCTGAGGAGTTCCAAAACAACCAAGATAATAGGAGAGAAAAGCTCTAGTCAGAGACAATGAGTACAGGTAGCACTAGAGATGACCAGATGACAAAAGTCAAGGACAAGAACATAAGCAACAGAAACCAAGGTTACTTGGCATCATCTGAACCTAGTTCTCCCACTATAGCAAGTCCAGAATACCCCATTACACCAGAAATGCAACATTAGGATTTAAAATCACTTCTCTTGCTCATGATAGAGGACTTTAAGAAGGACATTAAACCCCCCTCCACAAATACAGGAGGCCACAGGTAAAATGGGAGAAGCCCTTAAAGAGGAAACACAAAAATCCCTTAAAGAATTAAAACAAAACAAAAAAAACAAACAAACAAAAAAACAAACAAACAAAAAAAAAAACAGGTGAAAGAATTGAACAATACAATCCAGGACATAAAAGTGGAAGTAGAAACAATAAAGAAATCACAAAAGAATACTACTCTGGAGATAGAAAACTTAGAAAAAAGATCAGGAGTCATAGATGCAAGCATCACCAATAGAATACTAGAGATAGAAGAGAGAATCTCAGGTGGAGAAGATACCATAGAAAACATTGACATAACAGCCAAAGAAAATTCAAAATGCAAAAAACTCTGAACCCAAAACTTTAAGGAAATCCAGGACACGAGGAGAAGACCAAACCTAAGGATTTAATAGGTATAGAATAGAGTGAAAATTCTCAAATTAAAGGGCCAATAAATATTAGGGAAATGAAACCCTTCACAATAGTCACCAATGATATAAAGTACCTTGGTGTGAATCTAACCAAGCAAGTGAAAGATCTGTATGACAAGAATTTCAAGTCTCTGAAGAAAGAAATTGAAGGTCTCAGAAGATGGAAAGATATCCCGTGCTCATGGACTGACAAGATTAATATGGTGAAAATGGCCATCTTGCTGAAAGCAATCTACAGATTCAATGCAATCCTCATCAAAATTCCAACTCAATTCTTTATAGAGATCGAAAGAGAAACTTGCAAATTTATTTGGAATAATAAAAAAACCCAAGATAGCAAAAACTATTTTCAACAATAAAGGAACTTCTTAGGCAATCACCATCCTTGATATCAAGCTGTATTACAGAGCAATAGAGAAAAAAAAACATGATAATGGTACAAAGACAGGCAGACAGATCAATGGAATAGAATTAAAGACCCAGAAATGAACTCACACACCTATTGTCACTTGATCTTTGACAAAGGAGCTAAAACCATCTAGGAGAAAAAGGACAGTATTTTCAACAAATGGTGATGCCTCAACTGTTTCTCAACATGTAGAAGAATGCAAAGTGATCCATTCTTGTCTCCTTGTACAAAGATCAAGTCCAAGTGGATAAAGGACCTTCACATAAAACCAGATACACTTAAACTAACAGAAGAGAAGGTAGAAAAAAGCCTTGAATTCTTGGGCACAGGGGAATAGTTCCTGAACAGAACACCAATGACTTGTGCTCTGAGATCAAGAATAGACAAATGGGATCTCAAAAAATTGAAAAAATTCTGTAAGGCAAAGGACACTATCAATAGGACAAAATGGCAACCAACAGATTGGTAATAGATCTTTACCAATTAAAAATTAGAAATTAGACTCCAGACAACCAAATAACCCTATTAAAAATGAGGTACAGAGCTAAGGAAAGAATTTTTAGTTGTGGAATATCTAATGGACAAAAAGCACCTAAAGAAATGTTCAACATCTGTATTCATCAGGAAATGCAAATCAAAACATCGATGAGATTCCACCTCACACCAGTCAGAATGACTAAGATCAAAAACTCAAGTGGTTGCAGATGCTGGCAAAGATGTGGAGAAAGAGGAACACTTCTTCATTATTGGTGGGATTGTTAGTTTGTACAACCACTCTAGAAATCAGTTTTGCAGTTCTTCAGAAAATTGGACATAGTATTACCTGAGGCTCCAGCTATACCTCTCCTGGCCATATACCCAGAAGATGCTCCAACATATAACAAGGACATATGTTCCACTATGTTCATAGCAGTCTTATTTAAAATAGCCAGAAGTTATAAGGAACCCAGATTTCTTCAATAGAGGAATGGATAAAGAAAATGTGGTACATTAACACAATGGAGTACTACTCAGCTATTAAGAACAATGAATTCGTGAAATTTTTAGGCAAATGGATGGAACTAGAAAATATCAGCTGGAGTGAGGTAACCCAATCACAAAAGAACACAGATGTTATGTACAAACTGATAAGTGAATATTAGTCCAATACTACTCACAGACCACATGAAGCTCAAGAAAAAAAAATAACATAGGTGTGCTTTAGTCCTTACAAGTAGTAAAAATTACAAATGGGAGCAAATAAAAAGACAAAGTTTGGAGCATACACTGGAGGAGGGACCATCCAGAGACTGCCTCACCTGAGGATCCATTCCATGTGCAGTCACTAAATGCAATCACTTGTGGATGCCAGGAAGTGAATGCTGACAGGATCCTGATATACCTGTCTCCTGAGAGGCTCTGCCAGAGCCTGACATACATAGGCGGTTTCTTGCAGCTAACCATTGAAGTGATCACAGGGTCCCCAATGGAGAAGTTAGAGAGAAGACTGAAGGAGCTGAAAATGCTAGTGGCCCCATGGGAAACGTGTCAATACCAACCAACTAGAGTTCCCAGTGTCTAAACAACCAGCCTGGAAACACACATAGAGTGACCCATGGCTCTAACTGTATATTTGGTGGAGGGAGGCCTTGTTGGGCAGCAGTGAGAGAAGAGGGCTTCAGTCCCATGAAGGCTGGATGCCCCAGAGTGGGAAATTTTGAGGGCAGGGAGACAGGAGTGGATGGATGGGTGAGGGTAAACCTCATAGTAGCAGGAAGAGGGGGAACAAGAAACAGGGTTTCTGGAGAAGAGATGGGAAAAGGAAATAATATCTGAAATATAAATAAATAACCTATCCAATAAAACAAAACAGATAATCAAACTGGCTATTGCAGTCAGATATTTGAGACTTTTTGTCAACAATTTAATATTACCCATATTACTGGGATTCCTTATATTTCAAGGACAAGGTACTGTGGAAGGGACTCAGAGAAATTTAAAATAAGATCTTCATTAAATGAAAATGGTAAAGGTATATCCCCATACACCACACACTTATTTAAATCATGCTCTTTTTATTTTAATTTTTTTAAAATTTGGATGTCAAGGAACTTTCTGCTGAGTGTCTATGACACCCTACAACTAGGCATACTTATGCCCAAGTGAAATGGAAAGATCCACTTACTAGCATATGGCATGATCCCAATCCAGTGTTTAATATGGGGAAGACCACATGTTTGTGTTTTTTTCTGCAGGATGTTGAAAGTGCATGGTGGCTGCCAGAGTGACTGGTAAGACATACTGATGCCCTGACAAAGAAAGATGCTGACCTGTGAGCTTGCTGAGTGCCCTGACAATGGTAACTGGGAAGCTATATTGGACATATTTTCCTGAGTCACCTTTGCGTGCCTATATCCCAGATTGGACAAGCTGACTTGCCTCAAATTTTTAGAACTTGTGGAACAGAAAATCAAAAAGGGAAGTTATAATGACTCTTGTATCTTTCTTTAAATGTGACCAGTTATTTGAATTCAATCATGGACTGGTCTAGAAATCAATACAATATTGGAAATAACAGTCTTCATTTGGAAGTCTCCTTATGGACATGTCAGAGACATATTTGGATGTTAGCTTCAGTTCTCTGTGATCTTATGTTAGCAAGAGATAAAGTTGGGAATTAATCTGGATTTTAAACAAGTGTTAGTATGTGTGTTAAGCCTTTTTTACTTGTAAAGTTAAAATTACTTTTGTTTCTTCTACAGTATTTAATGTAAGTTGCATTGATTGTACATTTTCTAATTGTGTTAGTGTGTTGAAACCTCACATGTCTGTCGCGGAGGTCTACCAACTGGCTCTTGTTTTATTGTCCTAAGTATTACAGAACATTGAAATTCTAAAAAACACTTGCAAGTAAGGGAAGAAATGAGTTAGGCGTTAAGCAGAAGCAAGAGGGAAGTGGGCTTGATTATTGCTGGTATAACAACAGCTTTACATTAATTTCTACCATCACTGTTTTTGCAATTGCTTTGACACAGAAGTTAAGACAGCTAATTTGTGAATAATTTAGCAAAAAAAATGTTACTAATGTGTTGCGAATACAAGAGGATTTAGATAGGCATTTGGAAAAAACAGATTGATGTTCTTTATCCTATTTAAATTATTGGAAGGAGGTTCAGAGTTTAAAAGTAAAGAGCCCTCTCAAGTGTCATGCCAAGTATCATTGAATTTGCATTACTTCTAAAATTTACAATGATAGTCATGATAATTAGGACAAAATTGAAAGACACTTGCAGGTATTTGTCATAATTCCAGCACCTCTCTGGATGTTTTAACTTTGCATAGTGAGACTATGCATTTAAAGAGTACTGCTCTACTAAGCATTGATGCAGCAGATACTGCTGATAAAATTATCCATGGCCTGAGGTCAGTATTTCTGTTTTGGTCAAGCTTCAAGAACGGCATATATAGCTTGATCATGCTAGACCATTTTGTCCTGGGAATACTTTTATTGCTGCCCATCATGTTAAAGCTTGTTTTTAACAACATCAACATGTTGGAAGACAAAGTAGATGGGCCTCTGTACAAATTAACAGCTGGCAAGCCAAGGATAAGATTCTGCATAGAACCTTACCAACCTAAGACATAAGTGCAATGCATATTCCATGACAGGTAAGGAAGGCATTCTTGTCAGAATGACCTAAGACAGGCTCGGTCTTGTTTATGAAAAAAAAATGGGGGTGGGGGTAGTCAGAGTGCTTTTGGGGCTGCTTAGCAGGAATATGACTTTGGCCAAGGACAAGAAAGTGGGCTTCAGGCAGGAATCTAAATCTTAGGCTGGAACAAAGAAGTAGGCTTTTGACATGAAAATTACTTTAGGCTAGTACAGGGAAGTAGGCTCAGATATTTCGGTCATCCTGAGAAGCCTTAGAAACCGTGATCATGGGACTTTGTTTATTGCTTTGCTTGTTCTTTGACTATTTGTGTTTATTGTTTTGCTTGTTCCTCAACATAGAACTGATCTTAATACTTACATGTAATTAAAATGGTATAAAAGCAGCTTGGGAAAGAAAGAAAGAAAGAAAGAAAGAAAGAAAGAAAGAAAGAAAGAA
>JANHMN010001031.1:0-13450 GCA_030674055.1 Rhabdomys pumilio
GCACGGCCTTTGTCTGTTCCTCATGCACACCCGTGCTTTCTGCGTGCACACTGTTGCACTTCCCACTCTGTTTTAGGATCAGGCTTTCAAGGAGGTGACAATTTGTAGCTCTCAAAGCATCCTCTAGCTCAGAGATCTCAACTCTGATTGAAAGCTGGCTCTGCTAGCCTGTCCCTCCCTGTGATACCTTGAGTCCAGTGCAACTTCTCCTGAGGTCTAGGCAGGCATGTCTGTAGTGCGCATGCCATCTCCTGGGCATCTCAGTTACTATGTCCAGAACGGACCCTTTTCTGTACAGTGACTTCTCCCACACTCTGAGCCCCATCTCCGCACACAGCCTGGTTTCACGGGGCAGATTAGTCTCGTTTTCCCTCCTCTCTTCTTCCCCTCCTTCCATATTGCTAGGATCTCGTTGAATCCGTCTTCAGCATGAACCCTGAATCCCACCTCCTGTCCTCTTTCCTAGCCTCCCCATCCGTGGGCCTGCAACTGTCTGATAGCTACTCTGTTAGCGCTCATACCTCCGCTAGCCAGTCCTGTCCTCCCAGGAGTCAGAAAGTTACAGCATAAGTGAGGCCATGCTCAACTGCCCACTCCAACCCCACTCCCTGCCCCATTGTCCCAGCACACTTTGGCTGATACCAGAGTCCTTACTGAGGCCTTCTATTACCCCCTCTTCTCTTTTCATTCTGGGCCCCCTCGAGTCCTTGATGTTGCCTGAAACGACAGTTATCTGGGCTGCTGCCAACAAGTGCTGTAGTACTTGCTGTCCGTCTCTGCTGAGGCTCAGCTCTGGCCTTCCCTCCTCATCTCCTTCCCCATCTCCCCACGTGACTGTCACAGGAACTAACTGTAACATCAGTTTTGTGTCCTGCAGCTTGATGTACTCTCTCCCGCCCCCTTAAAACTAGCAAGGAAACTTATTTAAAGCAAAGCAGTGGGAAGCTTGGAATACACTACATGGTACGGCAGACAGAGAGAAGCTGCCAGAGGCTGTCCTGTCTGTTGGCCGCTCTAAGAGCTCGCTTCCATAAGATGAGACTCCATTTGTCTCATAGCCTCCTGGAGCAGAGCTGTGTGCTCGTGTCTGAAGCGTGGACAGTGATGTGTCTTCAAACCTCACACGCTGACCTTACAGAGCTGTGGAGTCCCCCATGAACCCCACTCCTGGGAAGGCCACGGGCAGTGACTCCTCTGTTTTGCAGGCTTGTGACATCACTGGGGGACTGTACCTGAAGGTGCCACAGATGCCTTCTCTCCTGCAGTACTTACTGGTGAGTCAGCAGCAGCACTTCCCGACCTCTAGCACCCAGGGAAGGAATCGTTGGGGTAAACTGTGGCTTCAGAGTTGCCTGGCTGAGACGGTGAATGGTCAGGTCTTTGAACTCTGAAGGATGTTTGCAGATGTCATATGACCATATAGCACAGGGCTTAGACAGGGTGCAGTGGGGCCAACAACATGGCTCAGTGAGTAAGGGTGCTTGCTGCCAAGCCTGATGACTTGAGTTCAAGCCCAGGACCACCACAGTGGAAGGAGAGAACCGGCTCCAACCAGTTGTCCTCTGACCACCACATGTGCTGTAGTATGTATGCACTCACACACATAAAAGCACATAAAACATTTTTAAAATTTTTAAATAGTTGTGGAATGAATAAAAATGAGTCTTAATAGACTTTAAAGGAAATTCTTTCTTTTTATTATTTTGTGTATGTGTGTGGGTACACGCTTGCCACTGAGCACATGTGGAGGTCACAGGACAACTTGCAGGAGTCAGTTCTCTCCTTCTATCTTGTGGGTCCCAGAAATGGAATTAGGTCATCCATTAGGCTTGGTGGCCAGTGCCTTTCCCCACTGAGCCATCTCTTGAAGGAAAGCCTGACTTAGTATTCTCCTCAGTGCTGACAGCCTAAGACTGCTGCTGTGTCGTGACTCTTGCTGGTTTTCCTCCTATGATGTAATTAAGTCTCCTGCCCATCCTTCCTTCCTTCCTTCCTTTTTTTTTTTTTTTAAACAGTGGGTTTTTCTTCCGGATCAAGATCAGCGATCTCAGCTAATCCTCCCGCCTCCGATCCATGTGGACTACAGGGCTGCCTGCTTCTGCCATCGAAGTCTCATTGAGATTGGCTATGTCTGCTCTGTGTGTCTGTCTAGTAAGCTCATGTGTAGTTTTTCTTCCTGTCTGTGTTGGGGTGTGGACTGGGGGTGGGGCAAAAAGTAACCTGTGCTTTTTTTTCAAGTCCTCTAATGTCCTTGTTTTCTGAATTTTTAACAGTTTTCTGCAATTTCAGCCCCATCTGCACCACGTGCGAGTGAGTATCTTTGCAGGTGCTGGGTGGGAGTAGGTTCCTGAGCTTTAGAGACCTGAGGTATTTCTTCTCTCTCATTCCAGGACAGCTTTTAAGATCTCCCTCCCTCCTGTGCTGAAGGCCAAGAAGAAGAAACAGAAGGTGTCCCTGTGATGAGTGATACAAGCTCCCCCCGTCTCTTCCCACAGGCTGACTCTTTGTAGGGAACACGGAGGAATTTAAAACGCTGGTCTTGTCCCGTGCTTCTAGGGTGGGAAGCTGAAGAGTACCCACCCACACCTCTGGTTTATCTGGAGCGGGACAAGCATTGTTGTCAGTTGTTGTGGGGTAGCAGTTGCCCGGCAGACTTCAGCTGTTGCTGCTTTGTCAGTTGTCGTTTTGATTCTTGGTGCTGGGTTTTGAACCCCAGCCTTGCATGAGCTAGGCCGCAGCCCACCACTGAGCTGCAGTCAGCTCCCCGGGGTTTTGTTTTCAGATGATCCTCTCTCAGAGCTTGTTATGGTGGATGCTGCGTCTTCTGTACTTCAAGATGGGTCGTGTGTGAAGTTGGAATTCCGTTTGGGAAGGTGACCATCACTGGGCTATGGTACCAGTCATAACAGAGCATCTTAGTTGCTCAGGCGGTACACTGCTAGAATCTTGAACTTAGGAGGCTGAGACAGGAAAGTTTTGTGTTCAAATCCTGCCTGGCATATGTATAAGAACCTGGCTTTTTTTTATAGAACATTTTACTTCAAATAAATTGTTTCCTTTAACTATATTCAAATGTAACCTGACCTAAAGGCACAAGCCTTCAATCTCGTCACTCAGGGAGCAGAGACAAATGTATCTCCAAATTTGAGGCCAGCTTGGTCTACATAGTGAGTTCAAACCAACCAGGGTTGCATCTTGCCACCTTGTTTACATAAATATAAAAACCAAAACCCAGTAACATTAACATTGAGAACTGTTGAATACTAGGAACGTAAATGAGTTCAGTAGAAACATTTGTAATCTCGACAATAAAAATCCTATTTTTATATTTACTAATTCTCCTTAAAGTGTTTTTCTATTCGCATCGAGTAGTTTTTCTTGAAATTACTAAACGCTGCTGGATGATGATTGTGCAAACCTTTAATCCCAGCACTCTGTGAGTTCGAGGCCACGTCTGGTCTACAGTACCAGTCCTAGGACAGCACAGAGAAACCCTGTCTTGTAAAGCCAAAAAATCTATTACTAAAAGCTTTTTTCCACATTTGAAACAGGGTTCCTCTGTGTAGCCCTGGCTGTCCTGGACCTTGCTCAGTAGACCAGGCTGGCCTTGAACTCAGAAATCCACCTGCCTCTGCCACCTGAGCTGGAACTAAAGGTGTGTGTCACCTCCACCCAGCTACTAAGAGCCTTCTTAAGGCCCTGGAGAGATGGGTCTGTGGTTCAGAGTACTGACTGCTTGTCAGTAGCCGACATTCGAAGATGGCGCCGACTGCCTGCCTGCCTCTTCAGACTTTTCTGGTAAACAGGTATTCTGCACATGCGTCAGCATGATTCTGGCGTGTGCCCCTCCCAAGTGGGCAAATGCTAACGAGGTACTGTAGCCTTAGCCAATCCTTGCATTGGCAACCCCTGCTCCTTTATATAAGCAGTGCCCTCCGGCTGCACGGGGTCCCCCGTAGTATTTTTATAGTTCCTACAATAAAGGCTTTTGAGAAGAATCCAACCGTGTTGGGTCTGCTTGCTGGTCGAGTTGGGTGCGACATTCTACCGCCAACTGCTCTTCCAGAAGATCCAGGCTTAATTCCCAGCACCCACATACCAGCTCACAACTATGTGTAACTCCAGTTCTAGGGAATTGGATGCCCCCTTTTTGGCCTCCACAGGCACCAAGCACAGACATGATGTCCAGACATTCATACTTAAACAACAGCCTAAAGACAAAAAACCAACCAACCAAACAAAAACCCAGCAGTCTGGCATGACGGCTCAGTAGGTCTTATAACCCAACTTTGATTCTCAGGGTCACATGGCAGAAGGATAAAACTAATTCCTGAGAATTGTCTTCATTCAATTCCATGTGGGACTGTCCCTGCCTTTTTATATACAAGGAGCTGAGGTATAGACTTGTCAGAGCTGGCACCTGGAGGGGTCAGCACATGAAGGTGGCAGTGGCCATGCAGGGCTTCCTGCTATTGCTCTGGAGGCCACTTCTGGTCACATGACTCTGGCCTGAGGTGTCAGTGGGAAGCCCAAGCCAGTTCGTCATGCCTAATGGAGGATGGCAGAGGCAATAGATCCACGGCCACTTTGCTGGCTTCTTTGGAAGGGGAGGGCCAGGCCACTCCTAGCTGATTTGGCTTGTATCACTCTAACTGGTATGAACACTCCACATCCCACTATCCACACCCTACTCTATCTCCTTATTTAAATACGATCCTTGCCGTGGTGGTGGTGGTGGTGGTGGTGGCGGCGGCGGCGGCAGAGTGAGTTCCAGGACAGCCAGGGCTACACAGAGAAACCCTGTCTCCAAAAACCAAAAAACAAAAACAAAAACAAAAAAACCAAAAACCGGATCCACACTGTCTTCTTCAGGATGTTGTTGGGTTTACTTTGCCAACTAGAACTAATAAAACACAAGGCAGATTTAAGCCTTTTTTTTTTTTTTTTTTTTAAATCATTGGAAGATGTTGCATGACATAGGCTGCATTTGGGGCAATGAATCATTTATGGCTGGGAATGAAGGAAAACTAGAACATGGCTTGGTCCAAACTACAAAGGACACATATTTTGAATATGGTGACTAAGCAAGGGGTACTTTGGGCTAATCTAAGGTTCTCTTGCTTTGCTCTATAGTGCACAGCTCTACAGCTTGGTCTTATCGAGATGACACAACGTGCAAAAGGATGACCTCTCCGGACTGGCAGCCAGAACCATGTCTGGAATGCTGTGTAAATGTACAGCGGTCTTCAAGCAATAGCGTGTGGTGGCCTGACGTGGCTAACACAAGTCTTTCAAACTACAACCCTGGAGTTCTCTCAATTTACTAACCTTGGATGTTCTCCCACCCATGTACAATTCTGATACTTAATAGGTTTGCTTTATTTCGTGTGTACGAGTGTTTGCCTGGATGATGTATGTATGCACTTCATGTGCTTGTAGTGACGGGATTCCCAAGAGCTATAACAGGAAGTTGTGGGCTACCACATGGGTGCTGAGAACCAAAACCTTCTTCTGCATGAGCAGCAACTGCTCTGAAATGCTGAGCCATCTTTCCAACCCCTCGGTGTGGGTTTTTTGACATCTAGGATGGAAGGAACACACGATGTCTGATGAGAGTAGAGAACCCCCAAACCAACGGGGCCGGTGGTACTTGGCGGTGATCAGGAAAACTCGCGCTCTTGTTCTGAACCAATCATGGAACTGAGCGCCGCTGCGGATTGGAGGTTACCATGGCTACTGATCCTCTCGCGGGTCTTGTAAACCTGGACCAATCACGACATTTGCATCGTCCATTGGTGGTTGCCATGGCGACGGGCATTTGGCTTGGCAATATGGCGTCGGTCAGGCGGCGAAGTCCGCTGCTTTTTCTCTTCCAGGCTATTCTGGGTTTCTGAGGCAGACCTGCCCCGGGTATGGGCTCTCTGTCGCCGCTTAGCCTCCTGTGGGGACTCCTCCTGCTGCAGGGCGTCCTGAGGCCGCTGCGCGGGGACCCGGGTGCGTATGGCGGGTATATGGCCTGCATGGCCCAGGCTGAGGGAATCTGGCTCTTAAAGGGCCAGACTTGCGGTTCCTAGGATCCCGGAAGCCAGGCCACGTAAAAAGCCAGCACACGCACCCCAGGTACAGGTTCTGCACCCGTTAACCCCTCCCCGCACACCCTTCTTTCCCTCTTAGTTTTCATTCCACCTTTCATCCGGATGTCCAGCCCTGAGGTCCGCGCATCTCTGATCGGAGGCAGCGAGGATATCACTGTGTCCCTGACTCCGCTGCAGATCGAGGAAGGTAGGACTCGTTGTTTTTTTGAGAGCTTGGGTGCTGCCAACAGAATTTTGTTCTCAGCGGAATAGGAGTGGGGCCGGAAGGCAGTGTCTGTGCGTGTTGTAGGCCCTGTGGACCGGTCCTGGATAAGGGAGCTTGATGTAAAAGTGGCCAACAAGCCAGACATGGTAGCACACGCCTTTAATCCCAGAATTGAGATGGCAGACCCAGGTCGATATGTGGATATTCAGCCAGTCTGATTTGCATAATAAAACTTGTTTTGTTTTTAAGGAAAATAAAAGACCAGCATTCTTTGAGCTAGCTCCCCTGAGATTCCCACACAGAGTTCTCATCAGAGTTCTCCTAAGAACAGCAGAGCCTTTTAAAATCCCGTTTGGCAAATGAGACATACTGTTTGACCAATCTCATGTAGCTTGTCTTGAGGGGGATTCCTACCCGAGGATACTCGACCCTCTAGCTGCCTCAAATTCTAATTTCTCGATTAGGAGTATTGCCAGTTCCTACTTGTGGTGGCCTCAGCAATGTGACAGCTGATTGGAATGTGACAACGGATTGGAATGTGACTGTGAGCCCCCGAGCGGTAAGACCTAAGGCAACAGCTTCGTTGCACCTTTGGAAGCCTCCTGTTTAGGTTTTTGCAGGGCCTTCTGTGTGTGTGTGTGTGTGTGTGTCTTAGGGTTTTTGTTGCTGCAAGGCAACTCCAAGACCAAAAAAGCAAGTTGAGGTGGTTCATCACTGAAGGAAGTCAAGACAAGAACTCCAATAGAACAGGAAGCTGGAGGCAGGAGCTGATGCAGAGGCCATGGAGGGTGCTGCTTATTGGCTTGTGCAGCCTGCTTTCTTATGGAACCCAGGACCACCAGCCCAGGGCTGGCACTAATTAAGAAAATGCCTTACAGCTGGGTATTATGGAGGCATTTTCTTAATTGAGGTTCCCTCTCAACTAACTATGGCTTGTGTAGATGCAAGACTACCTAGCACAGTGTGTGTGTGTGTAATCTTCAGCTACTGGGAAGATATAAACACTTCAAAATCTTCTCAACAAGCTGGGTTCACAAGCTGGGATCATATACTGGGATCTGTGTTGAGCTTTCTCTATGTGTCCAAGTACTATTTGCTTTTATTATTTTCTTAATGATTTATTTATTCATTTTATGTATATGAGTACACCATTGCTCTCTTCAGACACACCAGAAAAGGGCATCAGACCCCATTCCAGATGGTTGCGAGTCACCATGTGATTGCTGGGAATTGAACTCAGGACCTCTGGAAGAGCAGTCGGTGCTCCTAACCGCTGAGCCATCTCTCCAGCCCCACTGTTTGCTTTTATGTTTAAGATGAAGAAATGGGGGAGGGGAGCCGGAGAAATGATTTAGTTGTTGCACATGCTGTTCTTGCAGAGGACCCAGGACCAGTTAGCAGCACCCACAGCCCCTCAAAGCACTCTGTAACTGCATTCAGTGCCATTGTCTCCAGCGCCCTCTTCTGGCCTTTGAGGGTGTTAGGCACACACATGGTACACAGACATACACACAGGCAGAACACCCATGCACATAATATTATACACACACACACACACACACACACACACACACATATACATATATATACATATATATATTATACATATACACACATATATATTATACACACACATACACACACATACGTATATATACATATATATTATACATATACACACACATATATATTATACACACACACACACACACACACACACACTCACACGAGATTAGGAAGTGGGCTGGACATGGTGATACATACCGTTAGCCCAGCACTCAGGAAACAGAGGCAGGTGGATCTCTGAGTTTGAGGTCAGTCTGGTTTTCTTAGCAAGTTCAGTGCTAGCCAGAGATACACAGTGAGATCGTGAGATCTGGCCTCAAAAAAAAGAAAAGAAAAGGAGCTGGGTAGTCGACTCAGTGTTAAGTGTGTCCACTGCTTTTCCAGAGAAAGAACCAGAGCCAGCTCCCAGTCCTCATGTCAGATGGCTCACAAACACCTGTAACTCTAGCTCCGGGGCATCCAGCATTCTTTTTGAGCCTCCGTTGATTTGTACACACACACATAAATAAAAAAAGTTTTTAAAGACTTATTTATTTTATATATATGAATATACTGTAGCGCGCGCACACACACACACACACACACACACACACTACATAAGTGAGTAAATAAATAACAAAAGTAGTATGAGAACGGCTCCAGAGCTTACGTACCACAGGTTGGTTGAAACGGAAGTGAGCACTGTCATCTTTGTATGCAGGTCTCCTTTTGTAAGGTGCGCCATCTTGTACACAGCTCTTAGGTAAGACAAGCAAGGCTCACGTGCGCCTTCACAGTGTGTTCCGTTCCATCTCCTCGTCATTACAGACACTCGATGTGAGTCACTTTAAAAGCACAGCTGCGTTTCCCTTCTAGAACATGCTGGAAGTGACCGTGAGGTGGAAGAGGGGTCTGGACTGGTGCTCCACAAATGAGACAGCCTCGTTCTCAGAGCCCCCGTGCATCGTGCAGACTCTGCTGGTTTCAGCATCCCACAATGCATCCTGCTTAGCACATCTGCTCATCCAGGTGGAGATTTATCCCAACACATCTGTAACCCACAAGGCAGCAGGCAAGTGAAGTCTACCGTGAAAACATTTCTGTCAGCCGCTATGTGAAGATTGTGTAGTGTGTACAGTGTATTAGATGTGGCTCTGTCCTCAGGGTTTTTTGTTAGTTTTTGTTTTTTGAGACAGGGTCTCACTATGTAGTTAGTTCTAGTTAGTCTAGATCTCACTATGTAGACCAGGTTGAACTCACAAGAGATATGCCTTGCCTCTGGCTCCTGAGTTAATTTTTTTGTTTTTAATTTATATATGTATGTGCATGTGCTTGGGTGTTTTCGCATTATGTTTGTGCAGGACCTAAAGAGGTCACAAGAGGGTGTCATATCCCCTGTACCTGGAATTACATGTGTTAGGAGCCACTTTGTAAGTCATGTGAATTGAACCCAGGTCCTCTGCAAGGACCTGTCTTGAAGACAAGGACTGGGCCTTGTCTTCAGTCACCAGACTCAACTTCTGAGTTTCTCTTGCCTTCATAAATGTACTTTTTGGGGGAGGGGGGTTAGATTTTTTTTGTTTGTTTGTTCTTGAGATTTATAGTCTATCTTATTTTATTGAGTTAAGATCTCAGCCAGGCAGTGGTGGCACATGCTTTTAATCCCATCACTGCAAAGGTAGAGGTAGGCGGACTTCTATGAGTTCGAGGCCAGCCTGGTCCACATAGTGAGTTCCACGACAGCCAGGGCTACACAGTGACGGTCTGTCTCAGACACCTCCCCACCTAGTTATCTGGCTGTCCTGATGCATCTTTTGCAAATCACTTTTTTAAGTCCCTTTGTGGAGAAGGTAGAATTGGTTTCCATGCATTTGTACCCAAGCATGAGAAAATACACGAACAAGAATAGGCGTGGCCTGCCTTCTTCTGTGCTGACCCAGAGTGGCACAACCATTGCTCTCTCTTCTCTCCTGCCATTGCGATGCTGGCGAAAGCCTAAGTGTGCACTCTTCGTTCTTTTCTCCTACACTCTCGAGATCTGATACTCCCCTCCCACCATGTGCCTGTCCACCCTGCACCAGACCTCTGTGCGTCACTCAGATGGCGCGACTCTTTCTCCCTCTTAGGCTCCTATTTATGTATCTGTAATAATCTCTCTAAAACTCAAAAGAAAAAAAAGAGAGAGAAAGACGGTGGGTGCAGCCTGTGTGGTGGAGCGCCTGCCTAGCATGCAGGACACTGTGGGTTCAATTCCCAGCAATGCAGAAAACTGAGCAGGCGGTGCTTGTCTGTGATCCCAGCACTGGGAGGCAGGAGGATGAGAAAATCCAAGGTTGTTCTTGGCTGATGGTTAGTTTGAGGACAGCCTGGGCTACGTAAGACCATGTCTGTAAAAAAGTAACAAGAGCGACACACAGTGGCATGGGGCTAGCTTGCTGTAGGTGCCTGCAGCAGACTCCAGCATCTCTTGCCTGTGTAGCTTTGGCCCCGGCCTTGATCTTACTAGGTAGCTAAGGTTAGCCTCCACATCCAAATCATCCCGCCCCAGCTGCCTGAGTGCGCCCATTATGGGTGTGCACCACCATGACCTAATTTCAGTTGGTATTTTGAAACAGAGAGACTCACATAGCTCAGGCTGACCTGGAGCTCACTGTGTTCCCGAGGCTAGCCTGAGCTCCTGATCCTACTGTCTTTGCCTCCCAAGTGCTGGGATCGAGGGCAGGAGCCATCATGCCCAGTTCATTTTTTTTAAAGGAAGAAGAAAACAGTAATTTTTTTTTTTAATGCTTAAAATACAAAACAAACCAAGAAAATAGCCAGTGGCTCCTTCAGGAAGCTCCTGGAGAAAAACAACGGGAATGTAAATACCCGAGGAGGCCCTTGTAGCAGCCACGATCAAGACTGTGGAGCACATACTGCTGGTCTGGAGGACCCACAGTTCCCAGCTCCTACCTCAGGAGGCTCACAGATGTGGAACCCCAGCTCCGGGGGCTCCAGTGGTCTCCGCTGACACCAGCACTCACATACACAAAGACACATAGTTCAAAATCAATTTATAAACTCATAAGAAAAAAAAAAACAAAACACATGCCATCACGATCAAGTAGGGTTCATCCCAGGGATGCAGGGATGGCTCAGTATACAGAAGTTCATCAACATAATCCCCTATATAAACTCAAAATCAATTTATAAGTATTTTCCTTAGAAAAAATAGGCTTAAGTGTATTTAGGAGATGTCTGGAACACCCACCCGTGGATGGACTGTGTCGATTTAGAGCTTAGTACAGTCTAACAGACCTAGAGAGACATAGATCCAAACCAGGAAGGAGGGAAGGATAGACCGGAGGTGTGTGGTGAGTGCAGACACGCCGAGAAGAGCCTCTGTTGGCTCATATAGCGGAGAAAGGCCTGTCCCCCAGTGCCTCCTGGTACACTCAGTGTGGTCACACAGACTGACCCTGTTGTCCTTGCCGGGTCTGTTGTCTGGTTCTGGCTGCTGCTGCTTCTACTTCCTCCTCCTCCTCTTCCTCTTCCTTCTCCTTCCTTCTTCACCTTCTTCTCCTTCTCCTCCTTCTCCTCCTCCTTCTCCTCCTCTTTCTCCTTCTCCTTCTCCTTCTCCTCCTCCTCTTCTTCCTCCTCTTCCTCCTCCTCCTCCTTCTTCTTTTTTAGTTTTTCATGATAGGGTTTCTCCATGTAGCCCTGGCCATGCTGGAACTCGTAGGCCAGGCTAGTCTCGAACTCACAGTGATATGCCCGCCTCTGCTTCCTAAGTGCTGGAATTAAAAGTGTACGCCACCACTCCCCGGCTGGCCTCTGGCTTCCCTGTGCTGTGTGAAGTCTGTGAGGAGCTTTCTCAGCAGAGGCTTCTGCTCATGTCCTTCAAGGGAACTGGCTGCATACGAATCTGAGTTCCAGGCCAGCAAAGTGTATGGAGTGAGTTCTTGAGTCAAAACCACCACCACCAAAAACCAAGGGGAAGAGAACACACCTGCCTTCCACACACACGTACACACACACACACACACATACACACACACATACACACACACATACACACACACACATTCACACACATATACACACACACATTCAGACACACACACATTCACACAAGCACAAATCGTGACTCAAGCCTTTTTTTTGGAAATGTCCAACACGTGTTCATGCCTCGTGGCATTCTTTTGTAGCTGAACTTTTCTTGACATGTGTGACTTTTCAGAGAACATGACGGTCATTCCTAACCAAGTCTATCAGCCCCTGGGTCCTTGCCCGTGTGACTTGACAGCCAAGGCCTGTGACATTCGCTGCTGCTGTGACCAGGTGAGGTTTTTTTCTGTTTACCTGACTGTCTGAGAATGTATGGGAGGCTCCAGCAGTCGCCCCCGGCAGCTTTAGGATAGGTGACAACAGAGATTAGATTTCATTTTGCAAATTATTTTTGTTTGGTTGTTTTGTATGAGAGAGAGAGAGAGAGAGAGAGAGAGAGAGAGAGAGAGAGAGAGAGAGTGTGTGTGTGTGTGTGTGTGTGTGTGTGTGTGTGTTCATGTGTGTTCAGATAGGATCTCATGTAGCTCAAGCCGGCCGGGAGCACTCTGTGGTGGAGTGTGGCCTTGAACTCTTGGTCCTCCTGTCTCTGTCTCTGAACTGCAAATTGTGTTTAAGTTGAGTGTTTTCTCTTCTGGCATTGTCTGTATAGTTTGTGGAGGAAAGAGAAAAGTATGTCTTTGGATAAAGTCACATTAGGGAGAGCTATAGGTTAAGGATGATTTTAATCTTATTTTAAAATTTTAACTACATTTATTTATGTGTGTGTGTGTGTGTGTGTGTGTGCGTGTGTGGCAGGGGGTATGGAGGGTTATATTACAGTACACATGTAGAGGTCAGAGGCCAGCTTGTGGGAGGTTCCAGGAATAAAACTCAAGCTGTCACTTGACACTTGGCAGCAGACACTTTCACACGCTGAGCCACATTGCCAGCCCTTGTTTGTTTAGTAACAAGTCTCACTGTGTAGCCTAGACTGGCCTCAAAGTTAAGGTAGTTCTGCTTCAGCTTTCCTGAGTGCCAGGATTGTAGGCACAAACCACCACTCCTGGTTTTTAATACATACCTTCAAATCTTAAAATTTTAGACAAACGACAGGTGTGTTCACTGGTACCCAGGGTGTCCCATTTTTGCAGGAATATGGTCGTATGTGGTTGAGAATTTTTTTTTTTTTTTGCTTCTCCCACAGGGAAAATGAAATGCTTTGTCGTTGCCTTTGTTAATCTGTTCTGAGAGTCTTGCTTTATAACCTCGGTTAGCCTACAACTTGCTGTGTAGCCCAAGCTGGTCTTGAACTTTTGCTCCCCATGCCTGATCCTCCCGAGTGACTGAGGTCACACCTCTAGCTCTTGACCTGGTTTGATGACTTCCCCACTGAAGCTCACTCCCTCACAGGCTGGAAGATTCTGACTGCACTCCACTGGGGCGTTAACTAAGGAACTTTGTGTTGATGCAAGTGTGAGGGACGGAGTGTGTGTGTGTGTGCGCACGCTCATGTGTGTATACATGAGTGTGCATGTGTGTGCACGTGAGTGTGTGAGCATGTTATGGAGGCTTATATATG
>JANHMN010001032.1:0-13443 GCA_030674055.1 Rhabdomys pumilio
CATATATAAGCCTCCATAACATGCTCACACACTCACGTGCACACACATGCACACTCATGTATACACACATGAGCGTGCGCACACACACACACACTCCGTCCCTCACACTTGCATCAACACAAAGTTCCTTAGTTAACGCCCCAGTGGAGTGCAGTCAGAATCTTCCAGCCTGTGAGGGAGTGAGCTTCAGTGGGGAAGTCATCAAACCAGGTCAAGAGCTAGAGGTGTGACCTCAGTCACTCGGGAGGATCAGGCATGGGGAGCAAAAGTTCAAGACCAGCTTGGGCTACACAGCAAGTTGTAGGCTAACCGAGGTTATAAAGCAAGACTCTCAGAACAGATTAACAAAGGCAACGACAAAGCATTTCATTTTCCCTGTGGGAGAAGCAAAAAAAAAAAAAAATTCTCAACCACATACGACCATATTCCTGCAAAAATGGGACACCCTGGGTACCAGTGAACACACCTGTCGTTTGTCTAAAATTTTAAGATTTGAAGGTATGTATTAAAAACCAGGAGTGGTGGTTTGTGCCTACAATCCTGGCACTCAGGAAAGCTGAAGCAGAACTACCTTAACTTTGAGGCCAGTCTAGGCTACACAGTGAGACTTGTTACTAAACAAACAAGGGCTGGCAATGTGGCTCAGCGTGTGAAAGTGTCTGCTGCCAAGTGTCAAGTGACAGCTTGAGTTTTATTCCTGGAACCTCCCACAAGCTGGCCTCTGACCTCTACATGTGTACTGTAATATAACCCTCCATACCCCCTGCCACACACGCACACACACACACACACACACACATAAATAAATGTAGTTAAAATTTTAAAATAAGATTAAAATCATCCTTAACCTATAGCTCTCCCTAATGTGACTTTATCCAAAGACATACTTTTCTCTTTCCTCCACAAACTATACAGACAATGCCAGAAGAGAAAACACTCAACTTAAACACAATTTGCAGTTCAGAGACAGAGACAGGAGGACCAAGAGTTCAAGGCCACACTCCACCACAGAGTGCTCCCGGCCGGCTTGAGCTACATGAGATCCTATCTGAACACACATGAACACACACACACACACACACACACACACACACACTCTCTCTCTCTCTCTCTCTCTCTCTCTCTCTCTCTCTCTCTCTCTCTCATACAAAACAACCAAACAAAAATAATTTGCAAAATGAAATCTAATCTCTGTTGTCACCTATCCTAAAGCTGCCGGGGGCGACTGCTGGAGCCTCCCATACATTCTCAGACAGTCAGGTAAACAGAAAAAAACCTCACCTGGTCACAGCAGCAGCGAATGTCACAGGCCTTGGCTGTCAAGTCACACGGGCAAGGACCCAGGGGCTGATAGACTTGGTTAGGAATGACCGTCATGTTCTCTGAAAAGTCACACATGTCAAGAAAAGTTCAGCTACAAAAGAATGCCACGAGGCATGAACACGTGTTGGACATTTCCAAAAAAAAAGGCTTGAGTCACGATTTGTGCTTGTGTGAATGTGTGTGTGTCTGAATGTGTGTGTGTATATGTGTGTGAATGTGTGTGTGTGTATGTGTGTGTGTATGTGTGTGTGTATGTGTGTGTGTGTGTGTACGTGTGTGTGGAAGGCAGGTGTGTTCTCTTCCCCTTGGTTTTTGGTGGTGGTGGTTTTGACTCAAGAACTCACTCCATACACTTTGCTGGCCTGGAACTCAGATTCGTATGCAGCCAGTTCCCTTGAAGGACATGAGCAGAAGCCTCTGCTGAGAAAGCTCCTCACAGACTTCACACAGCACAGGGAAGCCAGAGGCCAGCCGGGGAGTGGTGGCGTACACTTTTAATTCCAGCACTTAGGAAGCAGAGGCGGGCATATCACTGTGAGTTCGAGACTAGCCTGGCCTACGAGTTCCAGCATGGCCAGGGCTACATGGAGAAACCCTATCATGAAAAACTAAAAAAGAAGAAGGAGGAGGAGGAGGAAGAGGAGGAAGAAGAGGAGGAGGAGAAGGAGAAGGAGAAGGAGAAAGAGGAGGAGAAGGAGGAGGAGAAGGAGGAGAAGGAGAAGAAGGTGAAGAAGGAAGGAGAAGGAAGAGGAAGAGGAGGAGGAGGAAGTAGAAGCAGCAGCAGCCAGAACCAGACAACAGACCCGGCAAGGACAACAGGGTCAGTCTGTGTGACCACACTGAGTGTACCAGGAGGCACTGGGGGACAGGCCTTTCTCCGCTATATGAGCCAACAGAGGCTCTTCTCGGCGTGTCTGCACTCACCACACACCTCCGGTCTATCCTTCCCTCCTTCCTGGTTTGGATCTATGTCTCTCTAGGTCTGTTAGACTGTACTAAGCTCTAAATCGACACAGTCCATCCACGGGTGGGTGTTCCAGACATCTCCTAAATACACTTAAGCCTATTTTTTCTAAGGAAAATACTTATAAATTGATTTTGAGTTTATATAGGGGATTATGTTGATGAACTTCTGTATACTGAGCCATCCCTGCATCCCTGGGATGAACCCTACTTGATCGTGATGGCATGTGTTTTGTTTTTTTTTTTTCTTATGAGTTTATAAATTGATTTTGAACTATGTGTCTTTGTGTATGTGAGTGCTGGTGTCAGCGGAGACCACTGGAGCCCCCGGAGCTGGGGTTCCACATCTGTGAGCCTCCTGAGGTAGGAGCTGGGAACTGTGGGTCCTCCAGACCAGCAGTATGTGCTCCACAGTCTTGATCGTGGCTGCTACAAGGGCCTCCTCGGGTATTTACATTCCCGTTGTTTTTCTCCAGGAGCTTCCTGAAGGAGCCACTGGCTATTTTCTTGGTTTGTTTTGTATTTTAAGCATTAAAAAAAAAAATTACTGTTTTCTTCTTCCTTTAAAAAAAATGAACTGGGCATGATGGCTCCTGCCCTCGATCCCAGCACTGGGGAGGCAAAGACAGTAGGATCAGGAGCTCAGGCTAGCCTCGGGAACACAGTGAGCTCCAGGTCAGCCTGAGCTATGTGAGTCTCTCTGTTTCAAAATACCAACTGAAATTAGGTCATGGTGGTGCACACCCATAATGGGCGCACTCAGGCAGCTGGGGCGGGATGATTTGGATGTGGAGGCTAACCTTAGCTACCTAGTAAGATCAAGGCCGGGGCCAAAGCTACACAGGCAAGAGATGCTGGAGTCTGCTGCAGGCACCTACAGCAAGCTAGCCCCATGCCACTGTGTGTCGCTCTTGTTACTTTTTTACAGACATGGTCTTACGTAGCCCAGGCTGTCCTCAAACTAACCATCAGCCAAGAACAACCTTGGATTTTCTCATCCTCCTGCCTCCCAGTGCTGGGATCACAGACAAGCACCGCCTGCTCAGTTTTCTGCATTGCTGGGAATTGAACCCACAGTGTCCTGCATGCTAGGCAGGCGCTCCACCACACAGGCTGCACCCACCGTCTTTCTCTCTCTTTTTTTTCTTTTGAGTTTTAGAGAGATTATTACAGATACATAAATAGGAGCCTAAGAGGGAGAAAGAGTCGCGCCATCTGAGTGACGCACAGAGGTCTGGTGCAGGGTGGACAGGCACATGGTGGGAGGGGAGTATCAGATCTCGAGAGTGTAGGAGAAAAGAACGAAGAGTGCACACTTAGGCTTTCGCCAGCATCGCAATGGCAGGAGAGAAGAGAGAGCAATGGTTGTGCCACTCTGGGTCAGCACAGAAGAAGGCAGGCCACGCCTATTCTTGTTCGTGTATTTTCTCATGCTTGGGTACAAATGCATGGAAACCAATTCTACCTTCTCCACAAAGGGACTTAAAAAAGTGATTTGCAAAAGATGCATCAGGACAGCCAGATAACTAGGTGGGGAGGTGTCTGAGACAGACCGTCACTGTGTAGCCCTGGCTGTCGTGGAACTCACTATGTGGACCAGGCTGGCCTCGAACTCATAGAAGTCCGCCTACCTCTACCTTTGCAGTGATGGGATTAAAAGCATGTGCCACCACTGCCTGGCTGAGATCTTAACTCAATAAAATAAGATAGACTATAAATCTCAAGAACAAACAAACAAAAAAAATCTAACCCCCCTCCCCCAAAAAGTACATTTATGAAGGCAAGAGAAACTCAGAAGTTGAGTCTGGTGACTGAAGACAAGGCCCAGTCCTTGTCTTCAAGACAGGTCCTTGCAGAGGACCTGGGTTCAATTCACATGACTTACAAAGTGGCTCCTAACACATGTAATTCCAGGTACAGGGGATATGACACCCTCTTGTGACCTCTTTAGGTCCTGCACAAACATAATGCGAAAACACCCAAGCACATGCACATACATATATAAATTAAAAACAAAAAAATTAACTCAGGAGCCAGAGGCAAGGCATATCTCTTGTGAGTTCAACCTGGTCTACATAGTGAGATCTAGACTAACTAGAACTAACTACATAGTGAGACCCTGTCTCAAAAAACAAAAACTAACAAAAAACCCTGAGGACAGAGCCACATCTAATACACTGTACACACTACACAATCTTCACATAGCGGCTGACAGAAATGTTTTCACGGTAGACTTCACTTGCCTGCTGCCTTGTGGGTTACAGATGTGTTGGGATAAATCTCCACCTGGATGAGCAGATGTGCTAAGCAGGATGCATTGTGGGATGCTGAAACCAGCAGAGTCTGCACGATGCACGGGGGCTCTGAGAACGAGGCTGTCTCATTTGTGGAGCACCAGTCCAGACCCCTCTTCCACCTCACGGTCACTTCCAGCATGTTCTAGAAGGGAAACGCAGCTGTGCTTTTAAAGTGACTCACATCGAGTGTCTGTAATGACGAGGAGATGGAACGGAACACACTGTGAAGGCGCACGTGAGCCTTGCTTGTCTTACCTAAGAGCTGTGTACAAGATGGCGCACCTTACAAAAGGAGACCTGCATACAAAGATGACAGTGCTCACTTCCGTTTCAACCAACCTGTGGTACGTAAGCTCTGGAGCCGTTCTCATACTACTTTTGTTATTTATTTACTCACTTATGTAGTGTGTGTGTGTGTGTGTGTGTGTGTGCGCGCGCTACAGTATATTCATATATATAAAATAAATAAGTCTTTAAAAACTTTTTTTATTTATGTGTGTGTGTACAAATCAACGGAGGCTCAAAAAGAATGCTGGATGCCCCGGAGCTAGAGTTACAGGTGTTTGTGAGCCATCTGACATGAGGACTGGGAGCTGGCTCTGGTTCTTTCTCTGGAAAAGCAGTGGACACACTTAACACTGAGTCGACTACCCAGCTCCTTTTCTTTTCTTTTTTTTGAGGCCAGATCTCACGATCTCACTGTGTATCTCTGGCTAGCACTGAACTTGCTAAGAAAACCAGACTGACCTCAAACTCAGAGATCCACCTGCCTCTGTTTCCTGAGTGCTGGGCTAACGGTATGTATCACCATGTCCAGCCCACTTCCTAATCTCGTGTGAGTGTGTGTGTGTGTGTGTGTGTGTGTGTATAATATATATGTGTGTGTATATGTATAATATATATGTATATATACGTATGTGTGTGTATGTGTGTGTATAATATATATGTGTGTATATGTATAATATATATATGTATATATATGTATATGTGTGTGTGTGTGTGTGTGTGTGTGTGTGTATAATATTATGTGCATGGGTGTTCTGCCTGTGTGTATGTCTGTGTACCATGTGTGTGCCTAACACCCTCAAAGGCCAGAAGAGGGCGCTGGAGACAATGGCACTGAATGCAGTTACAGAGTGCTTTGAGGGGCTGTGGGTGCTGCTAACTGGTCCTGGGTCCTCTGCAAGAACAGCATGTGCAACAACTAAATCATTTCTCCGGCTCCCCTCCCCCATTTCTTCATCTTAAACATAAAAGCAAACAGTGGGGCTGGAGAGATGGCTCAGCGGTTAGGAGCACCGACTGCTCTTCCAGAGGTCCTGAGTTCAATTCCCAGCAATCACATGGTGACTCGCAACCATCTGGAATGGGGTCTGATGCCCTTTTCTGGTGTGTCTGAAGAGAGCAATGGTGTACTCATATACATAAAATGAATAAATAAATCATTAAGAAAATAATAAAAGCAAATAGTACTTGGACACATAGAGAAAGCTCAACACAGATCCCAGTATATGATCCCAGCTTGTGAACCCAGCTTGTTGAGAAGATTTTGAAGTGTTTATATCTTCCCAGTAGCTGAAGATTACACACACACACACTGTGCTAGGTAGTCTTGCATCTACACAAGCCATAGTTAGTTGAGAGGGAACCTCAATTAAGAAAATGCCTCCATAATACCCAGCTGTAAGGCATTTTCTTAATTAGTGCCAGCCCTGGGCTGGTGGTCCTGGGTTCCATAAGAAAGCAGGCTGCACAAGCCAATAAGCAGCACCCTCCATGGCCTCTGCATCAGCTCCTGCCTCCAGCTTCCTGTTCTATTGGAGTTCTTGTCTTGACTTCCTTCAGTGATGAACCACCTCAACTTGCTTTTTTGGTCTTGGAGTTGCCTTGCAGCAACAAAAACCCTAAGACACACACACACACACACACACAGAAGGCCCTGCAAAAACCTAAACAGGAGGCTTCCAAAGGTGCAACGAAGCTGTTGCCTTAGGTCTTACCGCTCGGGGGCTCACAGTCACATTCCAATCCGTTGTCACATTCCAATCAGCTGTCACATTGCTGAGGCCACCACAAGTAGGAACTGGCAATACTCCTAATCGAGAAATTAGAATTTGAGGCAGCTAGAGGGTCGAGTATCCTCGGGTAGGAATCCCCCTCAAGACAAGCTACATGAGATTGGTCAAACAGTATGTCTCATTTGCCAAACGGGATTTTAAAAGGCTCTGCTGTTCTTAGGAGAACTCTGATGAGAACTCTGTGTGGGAATCTCAGGGGAGCTAGCTCAAAGAATGCTGGTCTTTTATTTTCCTTAAAAACAAAACAAGTTTTATTATGCAAATCAGACTGGCTGAATATCCACATATCGACCTGGGTCTGCCATCTCAATTCTGGGATTAAAGGCGTGTGCTACCATGTCTGGCTTGTTGGCCACTTTTACATCAAGCTCCCTTATCCAGGACCGGTCCACAGGGCCTACAACACGCACAGACACTGCCTTCCGGCCCCACTCCTATTCCGCTGAGAACAAAATTCTGTTGGCAGCACCCAAGCTCTCAAAAAAACAACGAGTCCTACCTTCCTCGATCTGCAGCGGAGTCAGGGACACAGTGATATCCTCGCTGCCTCCGATCAGAGATGCGCGGACCTCAGGGCTGGACATCCGGATGAAAGGTGGAATGAAAACTAAGAGGGAAAGAAGGGTGTGCGGGGAGGGGTTAACGGGTGCAGAACCTGTACCTGGGGTGCGTGTGCTGGCTTTTTACGTGGCCTGGCTTCCGGGATCCTAGGAACCGCAAGTCTGGCCCTTTAAGAGCCAGATTCCCTCAGCCTGGGCCATGCAGGCCATATACCCGCCATACGCACCCGGGTCCCCGCGCAGCGGCCTCAGGACGCCCTGCAGCAGGAGGAGTCCCCACAGGAGGCTAAGCGGCGACAGAGAGCCCATACCCGGGGCAGGTCTGCCTCAGAAACCCAGAATAGCCTGGAAGAGAAAAAGCAGCGGACTTCGCCGCCTGACCGACGCCATATTGCCAAGCCAAATGCCCGTCGCCATGGCAACCACCAATGGACGATGCAAATGTCGTGATTGGTCCAGGTTTACAAGACCCGCGAGAGGATCAGTAGCCATGGTAACCTCCAATCCGCAGCGGCGCTCAGTTCCATGATTGGTTCAGAACAAGAGCGCGAGTTTTCCTGATCACCGCCAAGTACCACCGGCCCCGTTGGTTTGGGGGTTCTCTACTCTCATCAGACATCGTGTGTTCCTTCCATCCTAGATGTCAAAAAACCCACACCGAGGGGTTGGAAAGATGGCTCAGCATTTCAGAGCAGTTGCTGCTCATGCAGAAGAAGGTTTTGGTTCTCAGCACCCATGTGGTAGCCCACAACTTCCTGTTATAGCTCTTGGGAATCCCGTCACTACAAGCACATGAAGTGCATACATACATCATCCAGGCAAACACTCGTACACACGAAATAAAGCAAACCTATTAAGTATCAGAATTGTACATGGGTGGGAGAACATCCAAGGTTAGTAAATTGAGAGAACTCCAGGGTTGTAGTTTGAAAGACTTGTGTTAGCCACGTCAGGCCACCACACGCTATTGCTTGAAGACCGCTGTACATTTACACAGCATTCCAGACATGGTTCTGGCTGCCAGTCCGGAGAGGTCATCCTTTTGCACGTTGTGTCATCTCGATAAGACCAAGCTGTAGAGCTGTGCACTATAGAGCAAAGCAAGAGAACCTTAGATTAGCCCAAAGTACCCCTTGCTTAGTCACCATATTCAAAATATGTGTCCTTTGTAGTTTGGACCAAGCCATGTTCTAGTTTTCCTTCATTCCCAGCCATAAATGATTCATTGCCCCAAATGCAGCCTATGTCATGCAACATCTTCCAATGATTTAAAAAAAAAAAAAAAAAAAAAGGCTTAAATCTGCCTTGTGTTTTATTAGTTCTAGTTGGCAAAGTAAACCCAACAACATCCTGAAGAAGACAGTGTGGATCCGGTTTTTGGTTTTTTTGTTTTTGTTTTTGTTTTTTGGTTTTTGGAGACAGGGTTTCTCTGTGTAGCCCTGGCTGTCCTGGAACTCACTCTGCCGCCGCCGCCGCCACCACCACCACCACCACCACCACGGCAAGGATCGTATTTAAATAAGGAGATAGAGTAGGGTGTGGATAGTGGGATGTGGAGTGTTCATACCAGTTAGAGTGATACAAGCCAAATCAGCTAGGAGTGGCCTGGCCCTCCCCTTCCAAAGAAGCCAGCAAAGTGGCCGTGGATCTATTGCCTCTGCCATCCTCCATTAGGCATGACGAACTGGCTTGGGCTTCCCACTGACACCTCAGGCCAGAGTCATGTGACCAGAAGTGGCCTCCAGAGCAATAGCAGGAAGCCCTGCATGGCCACTGCCACCTTCATGTGCTGACCCCTCCAGGTGCCAGCTCTGACAAGTCTATACCTCAGCTCCTTGTATATAAAAAGGCAGGGACAGTCCCACATGGAATTGAATGAAGACAATTCTCAGGAATTAGTTTTATCCTTCTGCCATGTGACCCTGAGAATCAAAGTTGGGTTATAAGACCTACTGAGCCGTCATGCCAGACTGCTGGGTTTTTGTTTGGTTGGTTGGTTTTTTGTCTTTAGGCTGTTGTTTAAGTATGAATGTCTGGACATCATGTCTGTGCTTGGTGCCTGTGGAGGCCAAAAAGGGGGCATCCAATTCCCTAGAACTGGAGTTACACATAGTTGTGAGCTGGTATGTGGGTGCTGGGAATTAAGCCTGGATCTTCTGGAAGAGCAGTTGGCGGTAGAATGTCGCACCCAACTCGACCAGCAAGCAGACCCAACACGGTTGGATTCTTCTCAAAAGCCTTTATTGTAGGAACTATAAAAATACTACGGGGGACCCCGTGCAGCCGGAGGGCACTGCTTATATAAAGGAGCAGGGGTTGCCAATGCAAGGATTGGCTAAGGCTACAGTACCTCGTTAGCATTTGCCCACTTGGGAGGGGCACACGCCAGAATCATGCTGACGCATGTGCAGAATACCTGTTTACCAGAAAAGTCTGAAGAGGCAGGCAGGCAGTCGGCGCCATCTTCGAATGTCGGCTACTGACAAGCAGTCAGTACTCTGAACCACAGACCCATCTCTCCAGGGCCTTAAGAAGGCTCTTAGTAGCTGGGTGGAGGTGACACACACCTTTAGTTCCAGCTCAGGTGGCAGAGGCAGGTGGATTTCTGAGTTCAAGGCCAGCCTGGTCTACTGAGCAAGGTCCAGGACAGCCAGGGCTACACAGAGGAACCCTGTTTCAAATGTGGAAAAAAGCTTTTAGTAATAGATTTTTTGGCTTTACAAGACAGGGTTTCTCTGTGCTGTCCTAGGACTGGTACTGTAGACCAGACGTGGCCTCGAACTCACAGAGTGCTGGGATTAAAGGTTTGCACAATCATCATCCAGCAGCGTTTAGTAATTTCAAGAAAAACTACTCGATGCGAATAGAAAAACACTTTAAGGAGAATTAGTAAATATAAAAATAGGATTTTTATTGTCGAGATTACAAATGTTTCTACTGAACTCATTTACGTTCCTAGTATTCAACAGTTCTCAATGTTAATGTTACTGGGTTTTGGTTTTTATATTTATGTAAACAAGGTGGCAAGATGCAACCCTGGTTGGTTTGAACTCACTATGTAGACCAAGCTGGCCTCAAATTTGGAGATACATTTGTCTCTGCTCCCTGAGTGACGAGATTGAAGGCTTGTGCCTTTAGGTCAGGTTACATTTGAATATAGTTAAAGGAAACAATTTATTTGAAGTAAAATGTTCTATAAAAAAAAGCCAGGTTCTTATACATATGCCAGGCAGGATTTGAACACAAAACTTTCCTGTCTCAGCCTCCTAAGTTCAAGATTCTAGCAGTGTACCGCCTGAGCAACTAAGATGCTCTGTTATGACTGGTACCATAGCCCAGTGATGGTCACCTTCCCAAACGGAATTCCAACTTCACACACGACCCATCTTGAAGTACAGAAGACGCAGCATCCACCATAACAAGCTCTGAGAGAGGATCATCTGAAAACAAAACCCCGGGGAGCTGACTGCAGCTCAGTGGTGGGCTGCGGCCTAGCTCATGCAAGGCTGGGGTTCAAAACCCAGCACCAAGAATCAAAACGACAACTGACAAAGCAGCAACAGCTGAAGTCTGCCGGGCAACTGCTACCCCACAACAACTGACAACAATGCTTGTCCCGCTCCAGATAAACCAGAGGTGTGGGTGGGTACTCTTCAGCTTCCCACCCTAGAAGCACGGGACAAGACCAGCGTTTTAAATTCCTCCGTGTTCCCTACAAAGAGTCAGCCTGTGGGAAGAGACGGGGGGAGCTTGTATCACTCATCACAGGGACACCTTCTGTTTCTTCTTCTTGGCCTTCAGCACAGGAGGGAGGGAGATCTTAAAAGCTGTCCTGGAATGAGAGAGAAGAAATACCTCAGGTCTCTAAAGCTCAGGAACCTACTCCCACCCAGCACCTGCAAAGATACTCACTCGCACGTGGTGCAGATGGGGCTGAAATTGCAGAAAACTGTTAAAAATTCAGAAAACAAGGACATTAGAGGACTTGAAAAAAAAGCACAGGTTACTTTTTGCCCCACCCCCAGTCCACACCCCAACACAGACAGGAAGAAAAACTACACATGAGCTTACTAGACAGACACACAGAGCAGACATAGCCAATCTCAATGAGACTTCGATGGCAGAAGCAGGCAGCCCTGTAGTCCACATGGATCGGAGGCGGGAGGATTAGCTGAGATCGCTGATCTTGATCCGGAAGAAAAACCCACTGTTTAAAAAAAAAAAAAAAGGAAGGAAGGAAGGAAGGATGGGCAGGAGACTTAATTACATCATAGGAGGAAAACCAGCAAGAGTCACGACACAGCAGCAGTCTTAGGCTGTCAGCACTGAGGAGAATACTAAGTCAGGCTTTCCTTCAAGAGATGGCTCAGTGGGGAAAGGCACTGGCCACCAAGCCTAATGGATGACCTAATTCCATTTCTGGGACCCACAAGATAGAAGGAGAGAACTGACTCCTGCAAGTTGTCCTGTGACCTCCACATGTGCTCAGTGGCAAGCGTGTACCCACACACATACACAAAATAATAAAAAGAAAGAATTTCCTTTAAAGTCTATTAAGACTCATTTTTATTCATTCCACAACTATTTAAAAATTTTAAAAATGTTTTATGTGCTTTTATGTGTGTGAGTGCATACATACTACAGCACATGTGGTGGTCAGAGGACAACTGGTTGGAGCCGGTTCTCTCCTTCCACTGTGGTGGTCCTGGGCTTGAACTCAAGTCATCAGGCTTGGCAGCAAGCACCCTTACTCACTGAGCCATGTTGTTGGCCCCACTGCACCCTGTCTAAGCCCTGTGCTATATGGTCATATGACATCTGCAAACATCCTTCAGAGTTCAAAGACCTGACCATTCACCGTCTCAGCCAGGCAACTCTGAAGCCACAGTTTACCCCAACGATTCCTTCCCTGGGTGCTAGAGGTCGGGAAGTGCTGCTGCTGACTCACCAGTAAGTACTGCAGGAGAGAAGGCATCTGTGGCACCTTCAGGTACAGTCCCCCAGTGATGTCACAAGCCTGCAAAACAGAGGAGTCACTGCCCGTGGCCTTCCCAGGAGTGGGGTTCATGGGGGACTCCACAGCTCTGTAAGGTCAGCGTGTGAGGTTTGAAGACACATCACTGTCCACGCTTCAGACACGAGCACACAGCTCTGCTCCAGGAGGCTATGAGACAAATGGAGTCTCATCTTATGGAAGCGAGCTCTTAGAGCGGCCAACAGACAGGACAGCCTCTGGCAGCTTCTCTCTGTCTGCCGTACCATGTAGTGTATTCCAAGCTTCCCACTGCTTTGCTTTAAATAAGTTTCCTTGCTAGTTTTAAGGGGGCGGGAGAGAGTACATCAAGCTGCAGGACACAAAACTGATGTTACAGTTAGTTCCTGTGACAGTCACGTGGGGAGATGGGGAAGGAGATGAGGAGGGAAGGCCAGAGCTGAGCCTCAGCAGAGACGGACAGCAAGTACTACAGCACTTGTTGGCAGCAGCCCAGATAACTGTCGTTTCAGGCAACATCAAGGACTCGAGGGGGCCCAGAATGAAAAGAGAAGAGGGGGTAATAGAAGGCCTCAGTAAGGACTCTGGTATCAGCCAAAGTGTGCTGGGACAATGGGGCAGGGAGTGGGGTTGGAGTGGGCAGTTGAGCATGGCCTCACTTATGCTGTAACTTTCTGACTCCTGGGAGGACAGGACTGGCTAGCGGAGGTATGAGCGCTAACAGAGTAGCTATCAGACAGTTGCAGGCCCACGGATGGGGAGGCTAGGAAAGAGGACAGGAGGTGGGATTCAGGGTTCATGCTGAAGACGGATTCAACGAGATCCTAGCAATATGGAAGGAGGGGAAGAAGAGAGGAGGGAAAACGAGACTAATCTGCCCCGTGAAACCAGGCTGTGTGCGGAGATGGGGCTCAGAGTGTGGGAGAAGTCACTGTACAGAAAAGGGTCCGTTCTGGACATAGTAACTGAGATGCCCAGGAGATGGCATGCGCACTACAGACATGCCTGCCTAGACCTCAGGAGAAGTTGCACTGGACTCAAGGTATCACAGGGAGGGACAGGCTAGCAGAGCCAGCTTTCAATCAGAGTTGAGATCTCTGAGCTAGAGGATGCTTTGAGAGCTACAAATTGTCACCTCCTTGAAAGCCTGATCCTAAAACAGAGTGGGAAGTGCAACAGTGTGCACGCAGAAAGCACGGGTGTGCATGAGGAACAGACAAAGGCCGTGC
>JANHMN010001033.1:3008-13440 GCA_030674055.1 Rhabdomys pumilio
CTTCAGTGTTTGCTCATGCAGCTGCAGTGTTTGCTCATACAGCTGCAGTGTTTACTCACACACAATAGATAAGCAAGAGGATAAATTGACAGATGTGGTGGTAGTCTGAGGTTCCTCAAACTGTGTTCAGAGAGACGTGTGTAGCAAAAATGTGGAGGGATCTGTCAAGTGCAGGAGAGTGGGAAGAAAGATGAATTTGTGTTTGGGAGAATCTTAGAAGGCAGTGTAGTCTGAACAAAATGCCAGCAGGCAGCCCTCTAGTCCAGTGGTTCTCAACTTTCCTCATGCTGCAACCCTTTAATACAGTTTCCTATGTTCTGGTGACCCCCAGACATAAATTATTTTTATTGTTACTTCACAGCTATATTTTTGCTACTGTTATGAATAATAATGTAAATATTTTTGGTGATAGATGTTTGCCAAAAGGGTCATGACGTATAGGTTGAGAACTGCTGCTCCAGTCAGTCACCAGATCCAAGATGCTCAGGTTCCCTAGGAAGAAGCCTCCCTTGTTATCCCAGTCAAACAAAAGAGATGTGATGACTATATTTTTTGCTGGTGTCACCAGAAGGATCCAAAGGCCATCATTTCATTAAAAATTATGGCCCAATAGAGTATTGAACACACAGATATGCATAGACACACACAGAGACACACACACAAAGTACACACAGACACAGACACACAGATACACAGACACACATACACACACACACACACACACACACACACACACACACACACAAACAGGTGGTGCAAGGAGACTGGGTCTCAGTATCCACTGCACACCTCCAGTGACTACCTTTCTTCCATTAGGCCCACCACCTGTATCATATTACCATATCAAAATCTGCATTAGTATATGAGAAATAGTGTTAAAATTATAAATTTAAAACAGTGTAAAATACACTATAGGGCTAGCTGTGTTACACAGTTAATTAATAATAAAAACATTGTGATTTCTCCCTTGAATTTCATGATGCCATTGTATTCCTATTCTTTTTACATTTTTAAGCTTCGTAGTAATTTTCATTCTAAATGTTCATTATAATTATTTTTATTTATACATGTGTATTCATTTGTCTAAAGAAGATTCCCTTCCACCATATTGTATGAGTTTCAATGGCCCCACTTCTGGAAATGCTTTTATTTTTAATTTTCAAATATTTATTATTTTATTTAAATATGCATGCTTGGGTGCATGATGTATACTATATTCATGCAGGTATTCATAGAAGCCAGAAAAGGGTAACTGTTACGACAGTTGTAAGCTGCAGTATGGATGATGGGCATGAACCTGGGTCCTCTGCAAGAGTAGCAAGTGTTCTTAATCCCTGAGCCATCTCTCTAGCCCTCTTAGAAATACTTTCAAAAGATTATAAAGAAGACAGTACATCTCTTGTGCTATTTTCTCATTTTTCCTACTCCTCAAATCAACTGAGTTTACTTTTTCAGCTGTGATTCTATTGGCAATTATAGTATCCCCAAATAACATGCTTACATTGTTACTTCTTGATTTATTCAATTTTAGGCATCATCTACGAGCTCCTTCCTTGGCAGATAAAAATGTAACTACTGTTCACCAACTCAGTGTGCTTTTATCATTATTTTTAGTCAGCTAAAAACTAATCTGTATTTATCTGTTAATACTATAAGCATCACATGTTTCAGAAGCAGTATTTAGATCAGAATCACGGCTTCTTTGTAGCACAGGTGTGACTTACTGAAGCTTGTCTCTTTCCTAGAGAAGATATGCTAACATCTGTTCTCCCCAAATGATCTGTCCATCTTTTAGAGTTTAAATCCCTCCCTGTTCCGTGCTCTTAGTTCTTTTCCTAAATTACAATGTCTGGCATATTTAACATATAAGAAATAAAGATTGCATGTATAAAATAATGACCTTAATTTTTGGTTACACAAAATTATTAATTTTGTAATTTTGTCAGGTTTTTAAAAGTTATTTTTCTGTTGTGCTTTGGAACAATTATTCCACTCTCTTTTTTTTCTATTTGTGCTAATTTTAATGTGTAGTTAATGCACAGTACTTAGGCACATGTCACAATATTTTGTCCTTTCATTTTAATCACTACAAAATAAGAGTGATTTAACTTTCAGTTGGTATTAAATGCATTTCTGTGTCTCATGGCTTTTAAAAGGTTTCATATTGTAAATATGTATATTTAAATACAAAAGAAATTGTCTGTGGAGGCGTGTTTCTACTGCCCTTTTCTGAGCCACAGGTCGTAAATAAAATCCTACTGGTTATGAAGACCAAATGAACTTTGTTTTTAGAATTTGCACTTATTTTTTAAGTATCACAAAGCAACTTCCTAAATTTAAAAAAAGGGGGGTGGGAGATTCCATGAGCCAGAAGAATTTACTATTTACTTAGAGATGACCATTCATATCTTGTTACATTAAGAATGTCAACTGTCTGGTATTCTTAAATAACAGGTAAAGAGGAGGAAAAGCCAGTTCTGTTGTTCACTGAGAACCTAAACATGCTCTTTCAATTCCGTTTAACCTACTGAACGTGTTTATATAAGACCGTTCTTTCTCACCCTGAAGTGGTATTGCATACTCACATCATGGATAGCTGCTGATTAAGCAAGTCGTGGTAACTAGATATAATTACATCCCTTCTATTTGTGGTACATGCAGCACATCCATCCCTACAGCCTTCATCTCCTTGACAGAGAATTTAAAAGAAGGAGACAGTGGGTGGTAACTAAGGCGGAGCCTCATAGTACAGAAGCTATTTGTTAACTCTGTCATTGAATGGGGAGAGTATGACATAGAAGGAAGATCTTCCGTGAAAGAAGACACCATGGCAAAACTTAATTTTTAAAGTTGGGATAACTCAGGATTTCCAAGCATGTGTTTGAAGGATTTCCACGTGCTTACTGAGACTGTTCGAGCTGATCTATGTATCACCCAGGCAGCCAATAGCGCTTCTGAAACTGCTCAGTGCTTATCCGTGTCATGAGCACTGTCCACTGCTCAGCAGAAGCTCAGCTTCAACTTTCTAGTTGTGTTTTGAATTGCGTTTATGACCACTGACTACGCACTCTTCTGTCCTGTCTCAGCCACTGTACTGGCACATACTACAGAGGAAAGGGGGCTAGTTGAATTTGTTTTATATTCACTCATCCATCCACCCATTTCTGGGCCAGTCCTAATGACTACACAGAAAACTTCTTCAGACTCAGGTCACTATTAGTCACCAATGCAGACAAATATGTACTCTGACACATTGTCCTGAGAGGTTCAAAAAAGATTCTCAGATTATCAGAAAGATCACTCTCATCTTTGTTTTCCTGTTTGAGTTGAAAGTTTAGCTTCTGTTCCTTGAACCAAGCTGCTTGTCAATTTCTTTTCCTTTCTTTCTTTTTTTTTTCAAGAATTTATTTTGCTTATTCACTTTACATCCTGAGCTCAGTACCCCTCCTCTCCACCATGTCCAGTCCTTACAAGTCTCTACCCTTTCCCCTCTTCCAAATTTCCTCAGAGAAGGGGAAGCTCCCCCTTGGATACCACCCCACCCTGGAATGTCTAGTTACAGCAGGACTAATTACATCCTCTCCCTCTGAGACCCAACCAGGCAGTCCAATAAGAGGACCCAATGGCAGACAGCAGAGTCAGCAACAGCCTCTGCTCTAATTGTTAGGGGACTCACAGGAAGACCACACTGTAATGTAGGCTTAGATATTTCAAAACCTACTTTAATAAGGGTTCTTAAACACTTTAACCTCCCTTCTAGTCCACCACCCACCAGAGGTATTTAATAGGGCAAAAGGAGATGTGGACGTGATTAGAAATAGTTCTTTTGGGCATCTTTGTTGTCAGGATATCAGCAGTTCAGCTCACACAAATCAGAAATCAGCAGTGGTAGCTTGATCCACTTGCAAACACTATTCATGAACCAGCAACAGCCGCTCAATCCAGGAGAAACCACAAGGCTCTGCCAATGGGCCCAAGTCTGCAGAAGTGACCAGAAGCCACCAGGACACCACGAGGCACTCTTTGGTGCATTTCTCTCTATGAAGTCAGGACAAATGATGATCAGTGAAGAAGGCAAGGTGAACCAATGCCAGAGCTTCGACTGTCTGTTGGGTCATATTTATACCCTTTCCAAACATCATGTGTTCTCTCAAGCATTCGCTCTAGCAAAACATCGCATGCCCTTTTCCCAGGCAGCTTCCAGAAAAACACCACGTGTCTATTCTCAACAAAGCATCCTCCCATGTGTCTGCTTCAGCAAAAATACATCCTCTCATAAAACAGTTTCCAGAAAAACATCACATGGCATGACTGAGTCTGCAAAGAAACCAGAAATTTCCACTTCTATGTACATCTGCTATAAGAGTGTAGGGGGTCTAGGTTCAGCCCCTGCATCCTCTTTGGTTGGTGGTTCAGTCTCTGTGACCCCACCCTGGCCCAGGTTAGTTGACTCTGTAGGTCTTCTTGTGGTGTGCTTGGCCCCTCTGGTTCGCTCAATTCTATCCCCCACTCTTCCACAAGATTCCTTGAGCTCCACCTGATGGTTGGCTGTGGATCTGTGCATCTGTTTCTATCGGTTGCTGGACAAAGCCTCTCAGGAGCCACTATTTCCTGAGATGCTTGTCAATTTCAATGGCTTCCCTCATTGCTGCTGCCTCTGCATGATCTGGCCGACTTGTGCTTGCACCTTCTTAGAGTGTTGCTCTTCTATACCTGGGTCATCTTTCCGTTAGCCATTAGCAGTCTAAACTTTTGTTCTTGAGTACATGCTCATTATTAGTTCCAAGGGAGCTCATCTAAGTCCCAGGATGTTCACAGTTCTTTGCTCTCTTGTTGCAATTCTCTGATTTGCTTGTTTTCTTCCTAGAGTCCCACAACTGGTGGCGAACTGTGGCCGACAACTTCAACTTCATTAAGTTCTTGGATGTCTTCCTGATGGTGCTTCCTTGCTTCTGTGGTGAGTGGAGAGTTGTAGTCTACTCATGAGAGTCTCTGCTGAGTGGTCATGCCCTCTTGACGGCTCAACCAGGGCTTTAGCATTATTGACTACCTTTTCAATTGTTCAGATCGCTATAAGTGCTTGCCAGGAGGACAGAGAGTTTAGCTCAGCTCCTGGACTAGCCCATACTGTTATTCTACACACTCAGCTTTAGTTGTCACAGACAGTGATGAGGACCCATGAGATCCAGGCGCTCAGAGGACTCCCATTCCCCAACTCACCTCCTCAGCCAGTAGCCTGCTGCTCTCATTCATGTCCCAGACCTGGACCTGACAAGACCCAGAATGTCAAGCCTCACCTCTGCTCTCTTACATGTTCCTATTAGCTGCTGAGAGAATTGGTATGTTCGGGGACTTACAATAATATATTCTTCTTGAAGAAGTTTTAGAATCCGTTCCCACCTTGCTTTCTGAAGTCTTGTAATGATTTGAAGTTAGTAGATGCCCTTTAAATTATTTTTATTCTTATTTATATGTGTATGTGTGTGTGTAGAGGTGCACATAAGTGCAGTTCCTACTGAGGCCAGAAGAGGGCACTGAATCCCCAGGAAATGGAGTTAGAGTCAGCTATGAGCTGCCCCACATGGGCACTGGGAACTGATCTAGGGTCCCCTGAAAGAGCAGCCAATGCACTTAACTACTGAGCTGTCTCTCCAGCCGAGCGTCAATAGATTCTTAGAGTCTGAATATTTGTGTTATTGAATTCTAAATTGCTGTCTATTCACGTATGTACCTGTCTATCATCTGTCATTTACATCACTTGCTTGTCTATATTCTTGCCTCCCTTGTTTTATTCTTTCTGTCCCTTCATTCCTTCCCTCCTTCCCTCCTTCTTCCCTTCTTCCCTCTTTCTTCCCTCCTTCCCTCTTTCTCTCCTCCCCTCCTCCCCTCCTTTTTCCTTTCTTCCCTCTTTCTTCCCTCCTTCCCTCCTTCTTCCCTCCTTCCCTCCTTCTCTCCTTCCCTCCCCCTCCTTCTTTCCTTCCTTCCCTCCTTCCCTCCTTCTTCCCTCCTTCCCTCCTTCTTCCTTCCTTCCTTTCTTCCTTCCTTCCTTTTCTCCTTTCTTTCTTTCCTTAAAAAGGCTTTATTTGCAGAGGAACAGGAATTTTATCAAACAAGCCAAACCCCATGTCTCTCATCTGACTCCTCAGACTTCTCCTTCTTCTCATCTTTCTTCTTCTCTGCTGCAGCAGGGTCAGAACCAGAAGCAGGATCTGCAGAGCCAGGGACCTGCAGAAACAGCCCAGCCTCACAAGCAGGCACATTGGCCAGCTTGCCAACACCCTGAGCAATGGCTTCCTCAATGTTTTTTCCATTCAGCTCGCAGATGTCCTTGTTGAGTCAGTTATCATCCGCCTCGATGCCCAGGCTGTCTAATATTTTCTTGATGTCTTTGGCTCTAGGAAAGGAGTTGCCCTCAAGGGCAGCTAGCAGATAAGAGGAGATGCAGGGAATGTTGGCTGCAGTGAACAGACCTCACACATTTGACCTCGGTGGCATCAGTCAGCGAAAAAGAAGCCTTTCTGTTTTTTTATTCTGAATTTCCCAAGGTCAAATATTGAAACTCAACTGTATAGGGAATTTCTTGAGCCTTTCATTGAACATTTTATTTGAGTGATTATAATCTTGATTTCGAAGAACTCTATTTCTCTTTGTGTTTCTTCTGCATAGCACCCTATTCTTAGATATGAGTGTGCTACTGAGACATTGGACAAGGAAAGGGGCCCAATTTTCCATGAGGCACTGGCTAAAAGTTGTTTAAGTTATTGTTCCTGTTAACATGAGTGCCTTACTTTTTTAGTGTACTTTGTTTTCTTGGTTATTTTTATTTCTATGTTTTGCCTGCATGCATGTTGAGTGCCTGGTATCTATGCTGACTTCTGTATAAGGAAGCAAGATAGAAAACAAAAGTTAATGTTATGTCAAGTAAATGACTTGCTTGCTCCCTCTACCCCAGTAGCCTCTGGTTCTGTTGAGTCCACTGATGCTCTCTCTGAACACAAGCTGTACACTGTGCACATGTGTTACACTACTCCTGGGGAAATGTGAGCAAACATTTACCCAGCCTGGGTAGGAAGCAAATGACAGACCAACGTGAGGCCTGAGCAAATGCGCACCCAGTGAATCTGACCAGAGTTTCTTACAGGAGCAGAAATAACTCAAAGTCAGCGCCACCACCAAAGGCCCCCCCCCCCCACCCCCCCCCCCCAGCATGGGTGATGGCATCGCCAAAGCCTCCCCATGAATCTTGTGACCAGGGCACATTGTACAATGTGCAGGCAGCCCAACAGGTTGGAACATGTCTTTTCCAGGCTGGGCCGAGTTTCTTCCAGGCAGTTGGCTGCTGTGTGTCTCTCCCAGTTGTCTGTTCTGTCTCTTTCAGGTTGCTTGGTTGATTAAGTCTTTTTCTGTGCAGCAACACTGGACTCCAAGTGTCTCTCAGAGGGCCTTATTGTTTATTCATGCTTGAGGAGCCTAGAGAATCGGGTCAGTTTCAGGAACTTCTGGGAATTGAAGGAGCTTCTCTGTAGGGATGCAAAGTTTTACCTCCTTTTGGAACAACCTGTGTCTTAATAAACTTCCCTCCAAAATGGAAGGCTTTATTCTATAGGACATTACTACACAATGTAGAACCATTACAGCTACAGATAGGTAAGAAAACACAAGCCAAGCAGTTTCAAAACAAACAAACAAAAAAGGTAGAATGATGCACATTATCATCATCAAAATCACTGTTGTCACTGTTGGTGACCTCTCCCTCCTCCTCTCTGCTCCCCTGCTCCTCCCTCTCCTCCTCCTCTCTGCTCCCCTGCTCCTCCCTCTCCTCCTCCTCTCTGCTCCCCCTGCGCCTCCCTCTCCTCTTCCTCTCTGCTCCCCCTGCTCCTCCCTCTCCTCCTCCTCTCTGCTCCCCTGCTCCTCCCTCTCCTCCTCCTCACCTTCCTCCTTGCTGCTCCTCCTCCTCACCTTGATTTTCTGTTTGATCCCATTTCCTTATTCATATGGAATGCTCGCTTTAGTGGGGTCTTTTTGTTTTGTTTTTGTTTTGTCTTGCCTTCACAGGCTCCAATTTTCCAATGACTTGAAAACTTAATTCTTCTTTATGTTGAAAAGAAAATTCCCTGACCTTTGCTGATCGTTATGGAGAAAGGTATGTATATTCAGAGGGCAAAGCAGAAGGGAGATAGTGCAGGGAAAACCATGGGAAGGAGACATGGAAGCTGAAAAGCTCCTTTGTTTCAAAAACAAACAACAAAAGGACTCTGAATCTAACATAATGACATTCAATTTCCTTGGTCAGCTCCTATTGCTACAAGGCTGTCTAGATGTCACAAATCCATTGTCCTGTATGCAGGACAGCTGATTTCTGCTCCGTGTCATATACAGACAGGATTTGCCTTGAAGTGACATCAGCAAAGCCCACATCCCATTGTTCTCAGCCTGGTTTAGGATTTGTGGCTATTGGCTTCATTCCATAGTCTTAAGAGTAGGCCTTCAGTCTTACATTGTTACAGATTTCCTGGTGCTGGGATACACATAGCAAAGGCAAAAGCTTGTGTAGACAAAGGTGCTTTGAAGGTTTATACAGGCAAGTAGGCCAGAGTTGAAAGCCATACGAATGTGTTCGAATTTTCATATTTGAGTATCTCTGGGGTATATTTCCTCACAGTCAAGTCTAGACAATGTGTAGACTTTGGAAAAGAGAAACAGGGCTGCAGGGCTGGGGTGGGGTTGAGGGGGTGGGGCTGTTGTTTTTCTTTTGAGTCAGGTCCAGCTCTGGCTGGGCTGAGTTCACTGTGTAGACCAAGCTGGCCTGGAACTGATGGTAATCCTTCTGCCTTTCTCTCCTGAGTGCTGGGATCACAGCTTGGACTGCACCATGTTTAAGACCCTTGAAAAGGCTTGGAACACTTGGGAGGAGAAGTAACAGTGGGCAGATGCCAGAGGCTCAGTGGTAAGTGCACTGGGAGGGGGAGAAATGCTACCTCTTTCCCGTTCATTTTGAATTGATGTTTGAATTCCTTAGGTTATTGTAATTCTAGGTAGGTTGAGGCCAGAAGATCAGGAGTTCAAGGTTATACCCAACTATATAGCAGGTTCCAGGCCAGTCTGGACTACATGAGACCTTGGGATTTTGTTTCTTAAAAACAAACCTTGATCTATCTACAAATCTCTTCAACCCTGAAGTTACAGTTTCCTCATCTTAAAGAAAGGACAGAGTATATACAACCCACACCCCAGCACTCTCTGAGTGAAACAGTGTTTAAGCAAGTTCTATAACCTGGCAGTGTTTAATGCATGGAAAGCTTGTTACCATTAATACTTCAGTACAAACTGCAGAACATTCTAGCTTTCTCAAAACCCAAATAAGTCCATTAGATGTGGGGGGGAGTAGAGAAATGAGGGAAATATCAGTAAACAAAACAAAATTTTAGTTTAAACAGGAAAAACAGGTTCCGTGATAAACTTATTAATCACAGTATATACTATATATATAGTATATACCATAGTATATACTATATGTTTGAAAACTACTGAGATTTTAAATTTTGCTTCCTGTATATGATGATTATTTAAGTTAATGCATATATCAAAAAAGCTTCATTCAGCCATGGCACAATATATAAACACGTCATAAAATTTATACAATGTTTACACACACACACACACACATACATCTACCCCACACACCCTCACCCCCCCAACACACACACATTCTTTGATTGTGCTGGGCAGGCATGCAGCAGCTTCATTTTTATCATATTTTATTGATGATAAAATGAAGCTGAATGGATTTCAAGGTCACCCACTTTGTGTGTGTTAGACCTTGGTTTACAGCCACAGAGATTCTGGTTTGTTTTTGATCAATAATCACTGTTGACCAGATGGTAACTGAAGCCCAGATTCCCAAGCTCCACTCCCAGAGATTTCATTCAGTAGGTCTCAGGACTGGGCAATAATTCTAATTTCTTGACCAAGCTCTAGGGATGTTGAGGTTGCTAGTCTTGGGACCACACTTGGGAAATGTCTGAGCCAGGCCAAAGCAATCGTTCTCAGCACACCTGCTTACCAAGGTGCTCTGGAAGCTTAAAGGACTAATCAAATCCTAAAGTGCTTGGGTCCATGGACTGGCAGTGATCAGTGGCTCAGCCTTACCCCTGGCATCAACACTTAGTTATGTATAGTTTTTTGGTTTGGGGAGTTTTTTAGTGCCACTGTTGTACCTTCAGCCCCAACACCCCCACCCCACCCCGCTTTTGCAGTTATGGCAGCTGTTAAAATTTACAAAGTTCTTATAGTACAACAGCTCACATTTGACATATAAAGTATTAACAGTTTTATGCTTAGTTGGGAAAGTTTTAAATTTCTGCAATAAATGTCAGGGCTTAGAAGGTGACTAATACAAGGAATTTAAATTGTAACCATGTATTTGTTTTGT
>JANHMN010001034.1:0-13432 GCA_030674055.1 Rhabdomys pumilio
TCATTAATTAACTGTCATATAGTTTAATATTTGATATTTCATGGCAATATATTATCATATAGTATATCATGGTCTAAATTTATTAAAATTTTATTTCATTTTTATTTTAAATTTTTATTTTATTTAAATATTTTTCTTCTCTCCTTGTATCATAAAAATCCATCATATATATAATTTCTTGCAGTTTACTCTTTTATGGGACTCTTGAATGTATGAAATATTGTGTTCTGTGTCTTCTCTTGTTTTCTTCTAATTTTGTTTGTTTGTTTGTTTGTTTTGTCCAATTCAGATATCTTAGATTTTGTTTTATCTTACTATGCTTTTTTTCACTGCTTTGTTATTATTCCATAGATAACTGTTTGCTTTCTAACAAGACACAGAAAAGGCATGGATTTCAATATAAGAGATAGGTGGGAAAAAGTCTAAGGAGGAGAACACACAATCAGAATAGATTATGTTAGGAAAAAACTATTTTCACTAAAAGGAAGAAAAGTAATGATCATGGAACAGTTTTTAGTACATTCAACAAATACTGACAGTTCATTAAGTTTTAAGTGATTTTCTAGTTACAGAAATATAGGAGAGCAGTCAGGAATGCACTTCATTAAAAAAAAAGTTAAATCCTAATCTAGGAACATATGAATATATGACTTCAATGTAAGAATTCCAGAAAATAAGGCAGTGTGATGATTGAAACAGTAAAATTAGTGAAAAACACCTCATGGAGAAAAAGCATCAAGCAAGTCCAGAAGCAAGGATAAGAACATGAAGCTCCTTAAGTGAGAGAGAATGGAGCCAAAGTGTGCACAGCACGACTCGATTTGCAAAAGAGCTTTAGGCAGTAAAGTTGTACAATGGAAGATGGTTGGATCTCTTATGCGAGATCTAGATGTGACATGCAATTATGTGTTAATGTTAAAATTTTAAAACCTGTATCATTTTTCTGAGGAATCTCCAGATTTTTTTCCAAAGCAGTTTTACCAATTTGTAATCCCTTCAACAATGGAAGAGTATATTCTTCTTTCTCCACATCCTCCCCAGCATCTGCTGTCACCTGAGTTTTGATCTTAGCCTTTCTGATTGATTGGTGTGAGGTAGAATCTCAAGGATGTTTTGATTTGCATTTTCCTGATGACTAAGGGTGTTGAACATTTCTTTAGATGCTTCTCAGCCATTCAGTATTCCTCAGTTGAGAATTCTTCAATTAGCTCTGTACCTTATTTTTAATCAAGTTATGTGGTTCTTAGGAGTCTAACTTCTTAAGTTCTTTGTATATTTTCAAGGTTAGCCCTCTATCTAAAGTAGGGTTCACAATCTGTAGGTTGCAATTTTGTCCTATTGACACTGTCCTTTGACTTACAGAAGCTTTTCAGTTTTATAAGGTTTCTGGGAATATACTCAAAAGATATTCCAACATATAACAAGAACACATGCTCCACTATGTTTATAGCAGCCTTGTTTATAATAGCCAGGAACTGGAAACAACCCAGACATTCCTCAACAGAAGAATGAATACAAAAAAAAATGTGATACATTTACACAATGGAGTACCATTCAGCTATTTAAAAAAATGACTTTGTAAAATCTGCAGGCAAATGAATGAAACTAAAAAATATCCTGAATGAGGTAACCCAGTCACAAAAGAACACACATGGTATGTACTCACTAATAAGTCAATATTAGCCCAAAAGCTCAGAATATCCATTATTCAACCCTCAAACCATATGAAGGTTAGAAGAATGAAACCAAAATGTGAATGTTTCAATCCTACATAAAAGAGAAAACAAAATAATCATAGGAGGCAGAGGGAGAGCGGGAGAAAAGAGTGGGAAGGAAAAAGAGGGGAGCAGGATCAGGTATGAGAAGGGACAGGAGAGAAGTACATAGGGTCAGAAATAGAATCGAAATATGTATCAGTTGGGGATGGGAAAAAAGGGATAGACACTAGAAAGTCCAAGATGCCAGGGAAGCTATAGGCTCCCATGACCAAACTGGCATGATATTAGCCAAAATACCTAACAAAGGGAAATAGAACCTGTAGATACCACCTCCAGTAGATAAGCATTGCTCCCAATGAAGGGATGGGGCTTCCAATCCATATCAAAAATTTTAATCCAAAATGATTCTTGTCTAAAGGAATTGCATAGGCAAAAAGTGGAACAGACACCACACCATTCAATTTGCAGACACCGAACCCTGACACTATTGCTAATGCTAGGAAGCACTTGCAGACAGGACCCTAGTATGGCTATCTGGAGAGACTCTGCTAGCCCCTAATACAGATGCAAATACTCACAGACAAACATCTGACTGAGCATGGGAGCTCCAATGGAAGAGCTAAGGGAAGGACTGAAGGAACTGAACGGGATTGCAACCCAATAAGAACAGTATCAACTAACCGGACCACCCAGAGTTTCCAGGGATTAAACCACCAATCAAAGAGTACATATACATGGAGGGATCCGTGCTTCCAACTACATATGTAGCAGAGTATGGCCTTACTTGCCATCAATAGGAGGGGAGGTCTTTGGTTCTGTGGAGCCTTGATTTCCCAATGTAGGGGGATATGAGAACGATGAGGCGAGAGTGGTGAAGTGGGAGTGGGTGAATGTGTGGAGAAGCACCCTCATAGAGGCAAGAAGGAGGAGCATGGAATTGTGGGTTTGCAGAAAAACTGAGAAGGCATATATCATTTAAAATGTAAATGAATAAAATGATTAATAGAAAATAAAAAATAATAAAACTCATAACATAGTAGGGAATGAAGTAATACTATCAGTATAAAGGGAGTTATTCACTACTTGAAACCCTGAGTTCTCTTATATTTAAACTTACATAGAAAAGTCAACCTAGTAAACAAGTGACAATATGGATAAATAAGAAAAGCAGACAGGAAAGTAAATTGCATTATGTAAAGGCTATAGAAAACTAAGCAAAGAATAACGTTTAGAATTGTTTGTGAATTTCCAAAGATATTTTAAGAAAGAAGATATTAGAATATCTAGTAGAAAATTTCCTTACATAATCATTTTAATCTGATCTGTCTTGCCCCTGACCTACTTAGTAATGATTTCAACTCCCTCCTCCTCATAAATCTCCCACACAATTTTAACTGTTCATTTTTTTCCCCTAATCCATTGAAATTCACCAGGGTTGGCTATATAACCATGAGTTTGGCGTGATTAGTTATGACCAGGTAGACTTAGAAATTAGTGTCATTGTTTCTTTCCAAGCCACAAAACCTCCTACCTATACTTTGTCATGGCTGCCTAGTTTGCTGGGACTGGAACCTAGCAGAATGGTCATCAAAGTGGGCAAAGTGACTTAAATAAGATATTGCTGGAAGCAGATGTAGATTCACACAACAAAACATGAGATGGAGCTGTGAGAAGTCCTGCAGAGGAGGAGGATAAGGGATTGGAGGAACCAGAGATGTCAGGGATACACCATGAAAATTCTGCCCATAGAACCGACTAACTAGGACACATGTGGGATCACAGAGATGAGGGATTCTGTTAGGATCTGACATATATATATATATCAGGTTACACAGCCATAATACATATATATATGCATATACACATATACATACCCATATATATACATATACATATTATACATGTATGCTTATATGTATACATATTACACATGTATGCACATATATACATATATACACATATCATATATACGTATTTTATAATATATATATATATATATATATATATACACATAATACATGTCACGTGTGTGTGTGTGTGTGTGTGTGTGTGTGTGTGTGTGTGTATGTGTATGTGTATAGGCTGTGTAGCTTGGTGTTTTTGTGGAAATCCTCACAGTGAGAGGAGTTGTCTCTGACTCATTTGCCTTCGTTTGGAGCCCCGTTTAGCCAACTGGGATGCCATATCCTGTTGAGGCCCACACTATCCGGCTTGGGGGCCACTGTGTCCCACCCAAGCTTTTGATCTGGTCTGTGGGTCAGGGTCTAGCAAGAGAGAGAGTGGGGATGAAGGGGAAGAGGTGCGAAGAATGGAGACAAAAAAGTTCTGATCAAGTCTCAAATCTCCTTTATTGAAGGGAAGTCTGGGGTATTTATATGCTTTGCCATGTGCCTTGCAGGTGTGGATATCACTTGCCTTGCAGGGATAGATACTGCATGTGCCTTACAGGTATGTATGTATAGTGTGGATAGCACATGCACCATCTGCCTTGCAGGCATGGATACCATGTTCACCTAGCAGCTGGGGGCACTAAACGGCAAAACAAGATATGTGGAATAACATATCCTCAGCTCTAACCCCAGTAGTAACACCAATCCCAAACAGTTCTGACACAACCAAGATAATAGGAAAGACAAGGCTTCAGTCAGAGACAGCTCAGGTAACACCAAGGAGATCCAGATGGCTAAAGTTAGGCGCAAGAACACAAGCATCAACAACCCAGGGTACTTGGGTTCAGTAGAACCTAGTTCTCCCACCTTAGAAAGTCCTGAATTACCTGTATCACCAGGAAAGCAAGAGTCAGATCTAAAATCACTTCTAATGACGATGATAGAAAACTTTAAGAAGGACATAAATAACACCCTCAAAGAAATGGAGGAGAGAACAGATAAACAGGTGAAAGCCCTTAAAGAGGAAACACAAAAATCCCTTAAAGAGTTACAAGAGAACACAACCAAACAGGTGAAGGAATTTAACAAAACCATCCAGGATATAAAAATGGAAGTAGAGACAATTAAGAAATTACAAAGGGAGACTACCAGGGATATAGAAAACCTGGGAAAGAAATCAGGAGTCATAGATGCAAGCATCACCAACAGAATACAAGAGATAGAAGAGAGAATCTCAGGTGCAGAAGATAACATAGAAAATATTAACACAACTGTCAAAGAAAACACAAAATGCAAAAAGTTCTTAACACAAAACATCCAGGAAATTCAGGACACAATGAGAAGACCAAACCTAAGGATAATAGGTATAGAAGAAAGTGAGGATTCCCATCTTAAAGGGCCAATAAATATTTTCAACAAAATTATAGAAGAAAACTTCCCTAATCTAAAGAATGAGATGCCCATAATCATACAAGAAGCCTACAGAACGCCAAATAGACTAGACCAGAAAAGAAATACCTCCCGCCACATAATAATCAAAACACAAAATACACATAACAAAGAAAGAATTTTAAAAGCTGTAAGAGAAAAAGGCCAAGTCACATATAAAGGCAGACCTATAAGAATTACACCAGACTTTTCACCAGAGACTCTAAAAGCTAGAAGATCATGGACAGATGTCATACAGACCCTAAGAGAACATAAATGCCAGCCCAGGATACTATACCCAGCAAAACTCTCAATTATCATAGATGGAGAAACCAAGATATTTCATGATAAAACCAAATTTACAAAATATCTTTCTACAAACCCAGCACTACAAAGAATAATAGCAGGAAAGCACTAATACAAGGAGGGCAATTATGCCCCAGAAAGAGCAAGAAAGTAAGCCTCTTCCAATAAACCAAAAAGAAAATAACCACACAAACAACGCCTCCACTGTTAATAAAATAACAGGAAGCAACAATGTCCTCTCCTTAATATCTCTTAACATCAATGGTCTTAATTCCCCAATAAAAAGACATAGGCTAACGGACTGGATACGCAAACAGGACCCAACATTTTGCTGCATACAGGAAACCCACCTCAGTAACAAAGACAGACACTACCTTAGAGTAAAAGGCTGGAAAACAATATTTCAAGCAAATGGTCCTAAGAAACAAGCTGGAGTAGCCATTCTAATATCGAATAAAATCAACTTTCAACTTAAAGACATCAAAAAGGATAAGGAAGGACATTTCATACTTGTTAAAGGAAAAGTCAACCAACATGAACTCTCAATACTGAACATTTATGCGCCAAATACAAGAGCACCCCCTTTCATAAAAGAAACCTTACTAAAGCTCAAAGTATACATTGCACCTCACACAATAATTGTGGGAGACTTCAATACCCCACTCTCAGCAATGGATAGATCAACGAATCAGAAACTAAACAGAGATACAGTTAAACTAACAGAAGTTATGAACCAAATGGACTTAACAGACATTTATAGAACATTTCACCCTAAAACAAAAGAATATACCTTTTTTTCAGCACCTCATGGTACCTTCTCCAAAATAGACCATATAATTGGTCACAAAACGGGCCTCAACAGATATAAAAAAATCGAAATAATTCCCTGCATCCTATCAGATCACCATGGTCTAAGGCTGGTTTTCAATAATGACAAAGACAAGAAAAAGCCCACACTCACATGGAAATTGAATAATACTCTACTCAATGATAATGTGGTCCGGGAAGAAATAAGGAAAGAAATTAAAGACTTTTTAGAATTTAATGAAAATGAAGACACATCATATCAAAACCTATGGGACACAATGAAAGCAGTGCTAAGAGGAAAACTCATAGCTCTAAGTGCTTACAAAAAGAAACTGGAGAGGGCATACACTAGTAGTTTGACAACCCACCTGAAAGCTCTAGAACAAAAAGAAGCAAATGCACCCAAGAGGAGTAGACGAGAGGAAATAATTAAACTCAGGGCTGAAATCAACCAAATAGAAACAAAAAGAACTATACAAAGAATCAATAAAACCAGAAGCTGGTTCTTTGAGAAAATCAACAAGATAGATAAACCCTTAGCCAGACTAATCAGAGGGCAGAGAGACAGTATTCAAATTAATAAAATCAGAACTGAAAAGGGGGACATAACAACAGAACCCGAGGAAATCCAAAAAATCATCAGATCCTACTACAAAGGCCTATACTCAACAAAATTGGATAATCTAGATGAAATGGACAATTTTCTAGACAAGTACCAGTTATCAATGTTAAATCAGGAGCAGATAAACCATCTAAACAGTCCCATAACCTTGAAAGAAATAGAAGCAGTCATTAAAAGTCTCCCCATCAAAAAAAGTCCTGGACCAGATGGCTTCAGTGCAGAATTCTATCAGACCTTCAAGGAAGACCTAATACCAATTCTTTTCAAACTATTTCACAAAGTAGAAACAGAAGGAACACTACCCAATTCATTCTATGAAGCCACAATCACTCTCATACCTAAACCACACAAAGACTCAACAAAGAAAGAGAACTTCAGACCAATCTCCCTAATGAATATCGACGCAAAAATACTCAATAAAATTCTTGCAAACAGAATCCAAGAACACATCAAAACAATTATCCATCATGATCAAGTAGGCTTTATTCCAGGAATGCAGGGTTGGTTCAATATACGGAAGTCCATCAATGTAATCCACTATATTAATAAACTCAAAGAAAAAAACCACATGATCATCTCACTAGATGCTGAGAAAGCATTTGACAAAATTCAACACCCCTTCATGATAAAAGTTTTGGAAAGATCAGGAATTCAAGGTCCATATCTAAACATTGTGAAAGCAATATACAGAAAACCAGTAGCCAACATCAAATTAAATGGAGAGAAACTTGAAGCAATTCCACTAAATTCAGGGACTAGACAAGGCTGCCCACTTTCCCCCTACCTATTCAATATAGTACTGGAAGTCCTAGCCAGAGCAATTAGGCAACAAAAGGAGGTCAAAGGGATACAAATTGGAAAGGAAGAAGTCAAAATTTCACTATTTGCAGATGATATGATAGTATACTTAAGTGACCCTAAAACTTCCACCAGAGAACTCCTAAACCTAATAAACAACTTTAGTAAAGTGGCTGGGTATAAAATTAATTCAAACAAATCAGTAGCCTTCCTCTACTCAAAAGATAAACTGGCTGAGAAAGAAATTATGGAATCGACGCCCTTTACTATAGTCACAAATAATATAAAATACCTTGGTGTGAATCTAACCAAGCAAGTAAAAGACCTGTATGACAAAAACTTCAAGCCCCTGAAGAAAGAAATCGAAACAGATCTCAGAAGATGGAAAGATCTCCCATGCTCCTGGATTGGCAGGATTAATATAGTAAAAATGGCCATATTGCCGAAAGCAATCTACAGATTTAATGCAATTCCCATCAAAATTCCTACTCAATTCTTCATAGAGATAGAAAGAGCAATTATAAAATTTATTTGGAATAACAAAAAACCCAGGATAGCGAAAACTACTCTCAGTGATAAAAGAACTTCTGGGGGAATTACCATCCCTGATTTCAAGCTATACTATAGAGCAATAGTGATAAAAACTGCATGGTATTGGAACAGAGACAGGCAGGAAGATCAATGGAATAGAATTGAAGACCCAGAAATGAACCCACACACCTATGGTTACTTGATCTTTGACAAAGGAGCTAAAACCATCCAGTGGAAAAAAGACAGCATTTTCAACAAATGGTGCTGGTCCAACTGGAGGTCAGCATGTAGAAGAATGCAAATTGATCCATACTTATCTCCTTGTACAAAGCTCAACTCCAAGTGGATCAAGGATCTCCACATAAAACCAGCTACATTGAAACTAATAGAAGAGAAAATAGGGAAAAGCCTTGAACACATGGGCATAGGGGACAAGTTTCTGAACAGAACACCAATGGCTTGTGCTATTAGATCAAAAATTGACAAATGGGACCTCATAAAACTGCAAAGCTTCTGTAAAGCAAAGGACACCGTCAATAGGACAAAACGGCAACCAACGGATTGGGAAAAGATCTTTACCAATCCTACAACTGATAGAGGGCTAATATCCAAAGTATACAAAGAACTGAAGAAATTAGACTCTAGACTATCAAATAACCCTATTAAAAAATGGGGTACAGAGCTGAACAAAGAATTCTCAACTGAAGAATCTCGAATGGTTGAGAAGCACCTAAAGAAGTGTTCAACATCCCTAGTCATCAGGGAAATGCAAATGAAAACAACACTGAGATTTCACCTCACACCAGTCAGAATGGCTAAGATTGAAAACACAGGTGACAGCAGATGCTGGCGAGGATGTGGAGAAAGAGGAACACTCCTCCATTGTTGGTGGGATTGTAAGCTGGTACAACCACTATGGAAAGCAGTCTGGCGGTACCTCAGAAAATTGAACATAGTATTACCTGAGGATCCAGCTATACCACTCCTGGGCATATACCCAAAAGATATCTCAACATACAACAGGGACACATGTTCCACTATGTTCATAGCAGCCTTATTTATAATAGCCAGAAGTTGGAAAGAACCCAGATGTCCTTCAACAGAGGAATGGATACAGAAAATGTGGTATATTTACACAATGGAGTACTACTCAGCTATTAAAAACAATGATTTCATGAAATTCTTAGGCAAATGGATGGAGCTTGAGAATATCATCCTGAGTGAGATAACCCAGTCACAAAAGAACATACATGGCATGCACTCACTGATAAGTGGATATTAGCCCAAAAGCTCGCAATACCTAAGACACAATGCGTAGACACATATGGGTGCTTTGGTTTTATTTTAGAAGGAGTAGTAAAATACTCAACCAGAGATCCCAGGGACTAAAACTCCAGCCTAAGAACATAAAGGGAGGAACCCATGGCTCCACTGGTATAGGTAACTGAGGGTATCCTCATTAGGCAACAATAGAAGTGGAGGGCCATGGTCCCCGAAAGTTTGAATCCTTAGTGTTGGGGAATGTGAGAGCAGGGAGGTGGGATTGGGAGAATGATGGGAGCACATCCTCATAAAAATTGGAAGAGGGGGTATGAGAAAGGGTTTGGGGGGAGAAAGGAAGAGGAGATAATAGTGAAAGGTAAATACGTAAAATATTCAATAAAAAAGAAATAACAGATAATTGGTCTGGCAAAAAAGAAAAAAACAAAAACAAAAAACAAAGGAAAGAAAGATAGTTTACTTATTTCAAATGATTTTCAAAAGTTTACAGGAGATGCTTATTGGTTAAGATCTTATTTTAAGCTCTTCACAAAAGAATTTATGTCTCTGTTTAATAATCTTAACAGAGATGCAAATCTTAATTTCCTTCAACAATTAATTGACAAAAGAGGAGTAATTTTACAAAAAGTAGAAGAAGCTCTCACTAATTGATACATTATATAGATTGATTAACTGTTGGCTGTTTTATAATAATCCTTTGATAAAAGAGATTATTAATAATGAATTATATTTCTTTGAATAGTGTCTTTATGACTGTTTGAGGGTGGAAGGAGCATGCCTTGTTTACTCTTAACTTTCTAAAACTGAAAACTCACAGCAAATCTGCCGCTGATTGCCTCTGGCGTCGCTGAGACCAACAAAAACTATGTCACAACTATGTGGAAGGACCCTCTTACCGTTAAATGGAATGGCCAGGACCCAGTTTCTATATGGGGCCAAGGATTGATATGACTGTTTAATACCACAGAAGGCACAACTAAATGGCCACCAAAAGGATTAATGAATTAAATAGATACCTCCCCAAAATCAGGCCCAATTATAAGTAAGACGAATAACAATTGTCATCCAGGGAAGAGAAGTTTCCCTGAGAATTCCTTTCTTTTTTCTCTTCCAGGTAAAAATTAATCACCTGTGATGTCTGCCATTAGGAGTTCTAATCCTGATGCTGGCCTCTGGACTTATACTACTCAGACCTCCAATGGCCCTTTGACAAAGACATCAAACAGCTGTAGATTGACATCACTAATCTGAAGAAATCCCTCATTTCGCTGTTTGATGCGATTCCCCAAAATTCCAAAGGACTTTATTGGATCTGATTTTCTCTTTTACAATAGAAAAGACTGTAAATAGCTCTAGTCTGTGTACAGCCCTTAAAGAAGAATGCTGCTTTTATATAGACAAAACAGGGATAATTAAAGAGAACATGAAAAAGGCCAGAGATGGTCTTGAGAAAAGACAGAGAAAGAAAGAAAAAAAGGAGAGCTTGTATAAGAATTGGTCTTCAACCTCTCCATGATTGTTAACCGTACTTCCTTCCATCTTGGGATTATTAATTGGGTTATTTTTGCTTATTTCCTTTGGTCCCTGAGCCTTCAATAGGCTGACTAACTTTGTGAAACAACAGACAGATAATCTGATAGCAAAATCTATTCAGTTACATTATCATGTGTTAGTTTTGGAGGACCACGAGAGTCTAGATGAGGTTGTTTCTCTATCCAGGGTGTTCCTAAGTTCCATCTCCACCCATCCTAAAAGAGGAGGCTTCCACCCCTAGACCAAGCAGAGAGGGGCCACCCAGAACCCCCTCTGTCTGGCGATCTGAATTCTTGCTGAGGCTGCGAGGCTAAGCACTGCAAGGGAATATAAATAAAAGTTAAAAATATGTTTCTGGGTTCCCTGAGGGACAAGCCTGACTGCATAGGGGTTGATGTCAAAAGTATCCCCTCTCCAGGAAAAAGACATCGGGACGGGTATGGCCCTTATGCCTCACTGGACAACGACAGGAGGACTGGAGCCATTACAATGTCCCCTTTAATTACTGGAGGTCAGGCCTCTATCCCCACCTTGGCAAGATTAGAATCGCCACAGCCCTTCTATACTTGGAGAAGGGAGGAGATGTCAGGGACAGCCCTGCTTATACACTGAAAACCTAAAATCAGTCATAAGCCTAAAATCAGCAATAGGCCGGACATATATGCCCGCTAACACAAAGACTTGGGTCTCTATGGAAAAACACTGAAACAGAGGGCTATAAGCTATTGTAAACAGACAGCTTTTGTTGAAAACTACTAGCCTGAGTAGTCATAAACCTTGTAAATAGGCAGCATTTGGCAGATAGTACTAAATTAGATTATGACAAGGGAATCATAGGAAGAGTCATAGTGATCTGACCCCTAAACCTTCACCCAGATGATACTCTGTTCTGAAAGATATCTGTACTCCCCCTGAACATCTATGTTCCTATGTCATCCCCTTCCCCACATTCTGCATTTTTGTGTTTATAACCCCTGTGTTAAAAAGTAAAAATTATGATTTGATAAAAAACAAACAAACAAACAAACAAAAAATTTAACACACAGTGTACCCCTGGTTCTGCTGATTTAGTTCCTGACAATCTATTTTCTTGTTCTCAGAAATACTTTGAATTATAAAACGTTATTGTGGTTTGTGTTAGTATGCTGTGTGAAATAATTTTTTATTGATCTTATTTTGAACTTCAAAGTTTGTAGTGAGTTGAGGTGTCCTTCTACATGGTTGTAAGTCATAATTGCTTTCATATTGTGAAGTGTTGGTTGGTCTGTTGAACATTTTGAAAAACTGGATTCCTTTTTGAGAATTTCATATATGAACACTAACTTTCCCCTTTCTCTCCTTCCTTCCACTCTTCTCAACCCCCCCATACTTTTTGATTGCATTTTATTGTTTGATTATCATTTATATGTGTATGTATATATGTATGCATGTATGTGTTTATACAAATATTGATAAATAAAGTGTTTTTAAAATTTAAAAAAAAAAAAAAAAAAAAAAAAAAAGATATGTGGAATAAACAAGATATTTATCAGAGTGTGCTCAGCTGTTGTAGGCTGCTGAAAAACAAGTCTGTTGTCAGCGTATATGGCTTGAGATGGCTGCAAAGATGATAGCCACTTTCTGCGAGAAGTCACCTCCCAGCAATATCCAGCTTCGATTTAGTATGTGCCTAGTCTTATTATAACCTTTTATGTTATGATTGTTTGATATATCTTGGAGGCATGCCCTTTTCTGAGGGGAGGCAAGTAGTGTGCACCTGTGTGGGGGAGAGGATGCTGGGGAGAGACTAGGAATTAAAATAAAACAGTAAGAGAATGATGTAGTAAGACTGCTATATGTTTCTCTTCACCAAGTTCAGCAGAAGTATCCTCTAGCATAGTCCTTGCATTCCTGCACATAAAGAATCTCAAAAAAACAGAATAAAATATGATGGTTAGGGATGAAGTTCTCTGTTCAAAAAGTAAGAAATGACCTATATTCAAAAATATGAATAATGTAAAATATTGAAATGTTTCTTTAAATGAATATATGGCAAATGAAAAATACTACATCTTAATATCATTACATATGAAAGTAGGTTTATATAATGTTAATTGTAGATGTTTTCTGTGACAATATATTATACCACATTTTAACAACATTTTGTTGAACCTTTAAAAAAAATTACTGATATTTTGGTTGGTTTCCATCTTAGATATAAGCTGCTGTAATTTCTCCAGTCAAATGTATTCCCTTAAATATTAAACAATTGAAATACTTAGAAAATCAATTTTGAAGAATAGTCAATTCTGTGAAATATTCTAATGTTGTCTAAATATTGTGTCGTGCCAGCAACTACAGGATCACACAGCCAAGACACTTAAAAGTCAATTACTAACTGAAACAATTTTACAATTGATGACTTCTGCTTTGGCCAGAGGAAAAATGTAATAAGATTTTGTAGCTAAGTCCCCAAGGCTTCAACATTTGCAATTTTTTACAGGCTCAGGAAAGCAAAGATATTATGTACTGTATTTTAA
>JANHMN010001036.1:0-10472 GCA_030674055.1 Rhabdomys pumilio
TAATTTCTGTTATTTTAATGTTGGTGGTGGTGGTAGTGTGTGTGTGTGTGTGTGTGTGTGTATGTGTGTGTGTGTATGTGTATACACATACACACACACACACACGCAGTAGTTTTTGGTTTTGCTGACAAGGGTTTATTTGTTTCCTGTGTTTTCTTGGGTGGAGCTAGCCTCCTTGGGTTGTAGTTTTTTTCTAGTATATTCTGTGGATAGATTTTTATTTTAATTTGGTTTTGTAGTGAAATATCTTGTTTTCCTCATCTATGTAATTGAATGTTTTGATGAGTAGAGTAGTCTGGGCTGACTTGTGAAGTTTTCTAGGGTCTGTAAGACATTTGATTAGACTCTTCTTATTTTTAGAGTGTCTGTTGAGAAGTCAGATGTGATTCTATTTGTTCTGACTTTATATGTTACTTGATCTTTTTTCCTTGCAGTTTTTAATATTCGTTACTATGTACATTTCATGTTGATTATTATGTGGTGGAGAATGTTCTTTTCTTGTTCAATCTATTTGGTATTCTGTAAACTTCTTGCATGCTTTTAGGCATACCTTTTAAATTGGCAATTTTTTTTTATATTCGTTGAAAGTAATTTCTATGTCTTGGAGCTGGGAATCTTCTTCTATTCTTGTTATTATTAGTTTTGGTCTTTTCATAGTGTCCATAATTCCTTGGGTGTTTTCTGTCAGGAACCTTTTAGATTTAACATTTTTCTTGGCAGAGGTATCTATTTTTTAAAAAAATATTCTTCTATGCCTGATATTCTCTCTTCCATCTCTAGTATTCTGTTGATATTGATAATGCTTTATCTGTAGTTCCTGTTCTCTTTTGTAAAGTTTGTGATTAGGGTTTGTGACCCTTTAGTTTGTGATTTCTTTATTGCTTATATTTCCATTTTAAGATCCTGTACAATTGTATTCATCTCCTTCACCTGTTTGATTATATATTCCTGTTATATTTTTCTGTTATTCCTTTGAGGAACTTTTTTTCCCCTCTTTAATGGCCTCTATCATATTTATAAGATTAGATTTAAGGTAGTCTTCTTGTGCTTTGGCTTTGTTATAGTATCAAGGGCTTGCTGTAGTAGGAGAGCCTCTCTGTATAGTTGGGCTCTGGTAGTGACATATTACCCTGGCTCTTGTTGATTGTGTTCTTATGCTGGCCTTTAGTCATCTGGTTGTCTCTGGTATGAGTTTGCTATCTAGATGTTCTTGAGGCTGGCAGGACTCCTTAGGAATGCAGACAGAGCAGTGGCCCAGATGAAGGAGCTCAGGGGACCCTGGATAATTTTTTTGAAAAAACAATCAATAATTGTAAGTGCCCACAGACTTCATTGATTTCATGTAACCAATAGGGCCATATTAGCACATAGGACCTCTAGAATGTGTTGTTAGTAATTAGTATCAATTGCTTCTCTATATATTCTATTTTTATTGGCCATCTAGAATTACAGTACAATAGATACTTACAGAATATAATGAAGTTATTCTTAAATGTTATAATTATAGAGAAGATAAAAATATTTCCAATGATATTAATTAACAAAGCAGTAAAGTACCAAATTCTTCTCCTTGGAAAAAATAAAAAAGTAAATATGACATTTCATAACCCACAAATGAAATGAGAGAGATCACAATCTATGGCTTTAGAAAACATAAACCTTCTTTTCTTAAAGATCTAATATGATTGTGTTTCTTTTGGATATTCTTCCATTGTAGATTGTTTACACACATGATCCCTTAAATAAATTTCTACTTAGTGTGATGCTCACTGAAGCACATACCAGTACCCTTAGAACTGTACCACCTCTCTTGTCCAATTTAAAAACCTAAGAACTCATAAGAGTTCCTTACAGTTCTAAGTAGAGTGTAATGCACTAACTTTGTTAGTATTCATGAACACAGCATTGCCAACTCTTCACTCTTCATGACTCTTTTGGGGGCCATGGCTCTCCACTAGGTAAGTTGGACTCACTGCAAGTTATATAATAGATGATAGCAGGCAGTCCTGCCAGAAATCCTCTGGCCTAAATATTTTCTCTGAAGAATTCTAACCAATTTTAAATGAGTGTGGAAGAGCTTTCCTGTAACTCCAAAACTGCTCAGTAAGGGAACAAGAAAGGAACAACAGACAACTTTTTAAATCAAAGTCATGGCAGACAGAGTACTGGCAAGTAATGTCTGAGCTGACAAATCCTGCTGCAGGATAATGGGTATTTTGGTTTCCTGAGAACACTGGTAAAAAACAAAAAACAAAAAACAAAAAACAACAAAAAAAAAAAACCCATATATGTACTTTTTTGATGAGCACGTGGAATCCTCTAGCTTATGGGATCATTTCTTAGTGGATCAATCATTATTTTTGGTGAAAAAAGATGACATTTTTAACATGGCAAACACACAGGCAAGTTTCATATGTACTACCAGCTTTTAGGGATTGTCAGTGGATATTTTAAAGTTGATTTCTGATATTTAAGTAATCTAAACAGGCCTCTGTATCACATTTTCACTACTAAAGTAGAATATGGTTTAGAAGCTGAATCCTTTTATCAGAAAGCAAACAATGGCTTCAAGTATGCTGTGATACAGACATTGATAGAATTTAGAATTCATGCATGAGGAAAGCTTTCTATAAAAAATATTAAGAAGACTATTACTTCTGTTTGATTAAAAATACTGTAGACAGCATAACTATGGATATATCTCATTTGGTTGTTTTAATAGGAAACAGAGGTAAAGAAGTGTGCTGTGAGTCAGTTACTGCCTTGGAGAAGAGTCTGTAGTAATGATAATGGGGACAGATGGAAGCTTCAAATTACTGAGTGGTAAGAGGATGTGTTATGGGGAGAATAATCTTCTCACCATGAGGCTGATGTGGCTAGGGTTGATAACAACTGAGACATGGCTGAAGAACAAAGAAAAATTGATAAGAATCTGTTATCTGTAAATTGGCTGAGACAATTAAGGATATTCAGCTTTTTGATAATAAGGAATTTAGATTACATGGTGATATCATATCCACCTTGTATGTTTTGAACCTTCTAGCTGATGCAGTAGATTATTTTCAAATGAATCAAAACAAGCCTGTGCATTCATTTAAAACCAGCAAACTTGTCCTCTTTCAACACAAACAAAAAAAAATAAGGCTTTTCATAAAACATTCTTGATTTTTCAAGTCCTAATTTTAAGAGGAGGATATTATTTTTAGTTATCTTTATTGTATAGATAGTAATCAATCATTGAAAGGAACAGAAACACACAGTTAAAAGAAAATAAATGTAGCTACTAGCTGCTACTTAATTTGCTTCTCAGACAAAATGTTTCCAGCTATTTCTTTGTGATATATTCTAGACATTTATGCAGGTTGGGGGATGGAAAGGAGAAGAAGGAAAGGTGGGGAGAGAAGACAGAGGAGAAAGATGTAGAAGAGAGAGGAGGGATAGATAGAAAGGGCCAGATGTTGTATAGAATGTGGACAGAAAAATATTATAGAGAAGGGAAGGGAAAGTTAGGGAAGAGGAGGGCATGGGAGGAGACGGGAGGCTAGACAAGGCAAGGCAAGGTAAGGTGACTCGAGAAAAAATAGTAGAATCATGCCAGAAAATATTGAGATATTCTGTGTATTAACCTTTTTGGTTCTGTAATGTAGAATTGTTTATTGTTCTGATGCACAAATGATCCAAAATATCTTAGTGATTATTAGTAGTAATGATGAAAGCTGACATAGCTGAATGAGTGGCATATAATGTCTAACTATTTCACAATGCTCGAGGTCATCATTTCAAGTCTTAAAACATAACTTATTTTCCCTCCTTGAATAGGAAAAGCTTAAGATAAAATTAGTAAAACAAATAAAAGCCTTCTAGTTCGCACCTCACAGACTAAGTGAATACAAATCTATTTCATATCAAAATTTGTATAGTAAGCTTTCTACATAAAGCCTCTTTCATTAAACTCATCAAGTATGCAACCGAAGATGTAGAGGCAAAGAAAGATGCAATCATGGCACAGCAATGTAGAACCTTACAGTATCAGAGAACCTCAAGACTGCGAAGGCAAAGCTGTAAAAATGAAACAACAAATACCAGTAAGGAATGAGTGTTGTACTTTCACAGGGCATGTATCCTTGAGGTAAATTTTGGATGACCATATTGTCCATAATGAGGAACAGAACTTAAAATGATGACTGAAATTATTGTGAAAGGCACAAACCAGTCTGTTGATCACAGTCTGGGAACTAGTGTATTTGGAGAAAAATTTACACTTCCCCAAAAAGGTGAAAAGGAACACCAGTCTCAATTAGAACATTTTCAATTTATTTTTTTTTATTTTCCAATAGTTACAAATTTTTATTATTGTTTTGTTGAGATGGAGGCCCTATACCATATATTTTTAGTCCAGACCAAAATGTTTTAACATATTTTATTATGGAACACTTCACTCAATTATCTGTGTTTTTAAAATCAGACCTTCAACACATTTTCTTAATCTTAAAAGTTTAACATTCTCATTTAGCTTAACACTTCAATAGAAATACATCTATTATGGTAAGACTTATTCCAATTTGATTTTTTTGAATCTCTATTGGAAGCTCATAAAAATATAACCAGAATACACAGTCCTATTAATTGAGGAATTTCACAGCAATGTCATACCTTCTCCCTTGAAATAAAAAGGTGAATGTGGCAGTTGAACTCTGGAAGGAACATTCTCTACATTTGAACTGGGGGTAGACAAAGAACAACTGTAGCTATTGCAATTTCCGGTTAAAAGTTTGATATCATACTTTAATTGAAAATGGAAAAATGTAGAAGATTAAATTTTTTTCATTACCTTTGTCAGTTCCCAGCCATCTCTACATCAAAGAAGAGACATCATGTAAAATGAGAAAGTCAGCTGGATACAGTTGATTGGTGTCTTCATTTTCAGATTTATCTTTCTGCCTTACAATATCCCATGGACATTATCTGATGAAGTTTAATGCACATGAGCTATTTCTTCATTAGAAATGAGTATTCATAAAAATATGTACTAGATGTGCACCTCTTAACTCAGCCTAATTTATAAGATAGTCTTTGAAAACTGATAGTATACATCAATGTAATTTTCATTGCTGGTCTGGAAACTACTATAAAGCTGAGATTCAAATGTACCATGAAATATTAGACTCTACAGCTCCTAAGTTGCTCTCAGTTACTGCTAGGGACATATTAAGACAGAAGTTGTGATTTCTATTTAATCTGAAGAAACAATGACAACAGTGGGTACCCTGGGTATATGCGCTTTTTTTTTCATAGAGGTAGTCATCCTGACACCAAGGACAGAGGGAAAAAAAGAATGAGAGAGCCAGAAAGTGAAAGAGACTTTGAAGATTCCTTTTGGGAACAAAACTTTGCCACAAAGATCAATAGTAAGAGAAAATAGGAAAAACACAATAGGTAACATAGCAGCTCCTTTGTCTGCAATAAAGCAGAGTACCAAAAATAAAGCTGAGCTTAGTTTTCTGTGGAATGTAAAGTAGAAAAACACATTGTAGAACAAAATATTGTTTTCATGGGTATCTGTGTTAATATATTTCTTGGATGTATCTCTAAACTGCCTGTGACTCATTGTGTATGTCTATGGTATTATGTAATTCTAATTTTTTGGGTGGTTAAATTAAAATGAATCCTGACTTACTCATTTCTTATGTTAGACTAAGTAAAACAAAGGTACCTGGCAATACAAAGTTCAGTGGGATTTTGCTCATTGAATTCTTAGATGGAGTGTCTAGTGTTTAGCAGTCAAGCAGGTGACAACCAGAGCTGAAATTGTTGTGTATTCCAATCATAGACCACCTTGATATCCAGAAAAAGGACTTCTTCCACTTTTAGAATGATAGCTGCGAAGAGCTGTACATTGTATTGATTAGAGTTTTTTTGCCCAAAAGATAATTTTTATTATATAATTTAGCTATTTATATAATTGATTAGTGAGCAAGAGGATCATACTAAGAATCTAGAATTATGAGAACATGCACCTGTCATATTACTAAAAATATACAGAACCATTTATATATGCCATGCCAATTATACAACAAACAGATATCCAAAGGAACAAGTGAAAATCAAGTTAAAATCACAGAGGCTACCAGTCATAGTTTTACTTAAAATAAATTATTTTAGCCATCATAATAAAAAAATGAAACAACCTAATGTTTTAAAATTAAAGTATCTAGTGCAATTTCAATTATTTTAATGTTATAATAAACTCATCCCCTAAAATATGTACCCAGATTATACAGAATGCACTGCTACAACACCATGCCACTTAAAAATCTTTCCAGGTCTCTTGGGGAGTCTGAATGAGTTCTGGTTCACAGAATAGAATTTTCATCATGGAACTGATACATTTCAATCAAGTTTAATATTTCTTAATTCGAATGTTTTTTTTTTTTATAAAAAAATAAGACTTTATAAGAAGGTAGCTTTTATGGTGAATTGTTGATGTGTAAAAATTACTTGTTTCCTGGACATTTTAAAATCCCTTTAGTGGACATAGTCATTTTTCTTAATTCTTTAAAAAAATTTTAGTTGAAATATAATTATATCACCCTCCACTTTATTTTCGTCTCCTCAATTCCTCCCATCTTCCCTTCCTCCCTGTCAGTTTTATGGCTTCCATTTCTTTGTTTATTATAGTTACATTTATACAAATGTATGTATAAATATATAAATACAACCTACTGAGTTGGTTTGCTGCTGCCTTGTGTGTATGATTTGAGGTCTGACCACTTCGTATTAGATAATCAATTAAAGAGCATAAAGTTATTTTATCCCTTGGTGTAATTCTTAATGATTCCTAAGGCTACACGTCTTTTATTTAAGAAAATAAAAACAAGATGACCTGCATAATTGAATGTGCTGCCTTCCTTCCCAGGAGCTACTTTTAGAAGCACTTTGCATCAGTTATCTGCTCCAGAGCAAATTAGATCCTGATCGTGAGCTACTATCTAAAGAACACCTTCACAGTGCTCTTGTGCTGGTTAGTCACCGTAAACTCCGCAAATGGCATGAGTAGTCATTTCTTCAGCTAAGTAAGCATGTTTCTTGTTTTTAAATTTCATTAGTCTTGTAAAACACAGGAAAATATGAAGATTGAAAATAAAAATAACATGCATCTCTGTGGATAGAAAACATATCAACAGTTAAATTAGATCATTATTATTTTTGCAAGGATATTAAATGATTCAATAATATGTGCTGGTGTCTAATTTAAATGTTACAAAGTATCTTTTTACTTTCAGGATTTTGAAACCTGTGATATCTACTAACTGGAATAAACATGCATAGCCAAAATGTTAAGTGTCTTTATTGTAATGCAACTTTCTATCTTTGAAAACATCAAGTGCCTTGTATATAAGCAAAAAGTATTCTACGGAACTCATGATTAAATTAAGATTCATGAGTAACAAAAATTTTAAATCAACAAAGATGGAAGGAGTTGGGAAAAGGTAAGGTTTGCTTCTTACGCTCCTACTTCGTTTTTAATATTTGAAATCAATTTTATTAGTATCTATTTCTTGACATTTAAACATTTGTATGTATGCATTTTTATTCTTTAATCTTTTTGTTTATATTCCAGTCTATATCCCTCCTCCCTGTTCACATCTCATACCTCCTCCCCACCTCCTGTCTCCAAGACGATGTACCCACCACTCATCCCCACACTACCAGACCTCCCCAATTCCTGGGGCCTCAAGTCTTCAGAGGGTTAGGTGCATCTTCTCTCACTGAGTCAAGACCCAGAAGTTATCTGCTGTATATATGTTGGGGGCCTCATGACAGCTGAGTACGCTGCCTGGTTGGTGAATCAGCATCAGAGCAATCTTGTGAATCCAGATTAGATGAGACTGCTGGTCTTCCTATAAGGTCATCCTTCTCCTCAGCTTCTTCCAGCTTTTCCTTAATTCAGCCACAGGGGTTACCAGTTTCTGTCCATTGGTTGGGTATAAATATATGCATATGACTCTTTCAGCTGCTTGTTGGATCTTTTGAAGGGCATTCATGCTAGGCTCTTGTTTGTAAGCACACCATAGTATAAGTAATAGTGTCAGGCCTTGGGGCCTCCTCTTGAGTTGGATAGCCACAAGAATTATAAAATATCTTGGAGTACCTCTAACCAAACATGTGAAAGGTCTGTATGGCAATAACTTCAAGTCTCTCAAGAAAGAAATCAAAGAAATTCTCAGAAAATGGAGAGATCTCTTTCTCATGGATTGGTAGAATTAACATAGTAAAAATGGCCATCCTACCAAAAGCAATCTACAGATTCAATGCAATCCCCATCAAAACCCAACACAATTCTTCAAAGACATGGAAAGAGCAACTTTCAAGTTCATATGGAAAAGTATGTATACATTTTATTTATTTATTTATTTATTTATTTATTTATTTATTTATTTTGATTACTTTTATTTGGACCTACTTTTAAAGAACTATATTGCTTTATTTTCTGTTTTCTGTCTTGAATTAAAATTTTCAGAGATTATGAGTTTACATAGATCATAAATAATGCATACATAGAAACTAAATTTTTAGTATCTAATACATCAGTTAAAATGAATTACGACAACATATTTTTAAATAAAAAGCAAAACAGCAAAATGTTGATTACACTGTAAAAATGCAGGTGTAAAATCTATATGTTTCCCTGCTGGCTTTTGTTGTTGATAGTGATGGTGTTTGTATTGGTTGGTAATGTTTTGAATGGTAGAGTATTTTTAAACATGTTTTTTTTCTAGCGCTGGTTAGCTTGGAACTTTCTATCTAGACTAGGTCAAGATGACATCAATTTGTGGTAATCTTCCTATCTCTGTATCTGAGATTATAGGTGAGCACCACTCATGTGTAGCTTGTACCCCATGTACTAATGCCTTCATTCTCACTTAAAATAAGCCTGTAAATTTACTGCTGTGGCTCTGCAATTATTTACTGGAAACTCAAATTCTTCATACTTGTTGACTCTTAGATTACCCTTCTACCTCAGTGCAGAAGATAAGTATTTAAAAATTAGTCAACAAGTGTCCTCACAAAATCATCTCTTTAACCTTCTCATACCTGAAGTATTCTTAACAAGCCCAGCTTTTCCTGTACCTACAATGTTATGAGTGTGTTCTGACAGTAGACCAGTATTATGCTTTTCCTGAGAAAGAACATCAGTAACATTACCTATCTTAGAAAGGCTATTAGAAAGGTGTTTTAAAAACAATATATTAATATACAAACTATACACAATAGTGGGCTTCATTACAGTTTTGTGCATGCATGTAAAGTATTTTGATCATGTTCAGTTTTGTTACCTTCTTGTTTTCTCCCCTTTAATGCTCTTCCTCTTCTCAACCCCATCTTTCTCTTATCTATTTGTTTGTTTAGGTAGTTAGTTTTGTGACCCAGTGAGTTTCAGTGGAGTTGTTTATGAGAGCAAGCATCGTATTTACAGGGGTATGTGTGAAAGGGTTAAAAATCTTCAGAAACTCCTAGCAGACTGAGCAGAGCCAAGAGTGCAGGTCAGCTTTTGTTTCAGGAACTTGGCTGACCACAAGATAGATGGTTGAGTACAAATAGGCTCTTTGAGAATAGCCTATACAAAATGACTTGATAGGCCATACAAAATGTATAGTTCCCCCATGACTTTTTATAGTTCCCCATGACTGTTCCTTGTACCCTGTCACAAACTGAATAATGTCACAAACAGGTACTCTCCAATAACCCTCCTTCACTCCCCCTAGGTTGTGGTTTTCCCCCAAAGTTGTGATTTTTGGCTTTAAATTCCCTCTGTCTCCAAAGCCCGGGGGTCAGACCCCACTGCCCCTGTGTGGGTCATGGGTCTTAACCTCAACATGTTGATCAAAATATACCTCTTGCTGATTGCATCAAGTTCAGTGTCTTGTGAGTTATTGGGTGGCCTCGAATTCCTGAGTCTTGGGTGAGATCCTCCCTTTGTGGGGGCCTTACATGTGCACATTCATGACTATATCACTGAGAAAATATCACTTAGCTGTCTTTAACCATTACCAGCATATGAATCTTGACAGAGGGAGGGTCATGCTAGGTTCCTTCTTGATTTATAAAAAGGTGTTGACATCTTGTAGAGATCTTGTGCAGGAATCATAGCTGCTATGAGTTCTAGAATGTAGTAGCATCCTTGTCCTGTTAGGAAGCCTATTTCCACTCATACTTCTCCCGATTCCACAATGTTCTCTGAGCCTTGGGGTGGCTGTTAGAGATATCCTGTTTATGCCTGCGCTTATAACAGTCTTTGACTCTGTATCTTAACAAGTTATACATTTCTTAAGTTAACTCTGACCATTTCAAAAGGAAGCCTCATTGACCAGAGTTGAAAACATCACTATTCTATAGATGTATATGTATACGTATATATACGTATATATGTATATGTATATGTATATGTATATGTATATGTATATGTATAT
>JANHMN010001037.1:0-13410 GCA_030674055.1 Rhabdomys pumilio
ACACAAAGCAGAAGAAATCACATGAAACACAAGTAAATGCAGAGATACACATGTTCACACACTGCACTCAGGGATTCCATAATGAAGTCAAAACCAGAAGCCATCATACATATGCAAAGGACTTGTAAGGTTAAGAAAAAGGCCCTGAAAATAATTTGAGGCATACAACATTCAAAGACACCCTTGTGGGTTTTTTCTCGTTTATTCTTTGATATGTGCACTTTACATTCTGATTGCAGACCCCCTTCTTCCACTCTTTTCAGTCCCATCTTCCAACTCTCCTTTCCCTATTCCATCCTCCTCATCTCTTCAGAAAAGTGGAAGTCCTCCATGCTACCCACTTTTGCATACCAGGTTGCCTCAGGACTAAGTGCATTCTTTCCCACTGAGGCCAGACAAGGTAGCCCAGCTAGGGGAATGGACTCCAAAGGCAGCCAACAGAATCTGAGTCAGAGATAGCCCCTGCTCCAGTTGTTATGGGACCACTATGAAGACAAAGCTATATATGTGTCCAGTCCATGGATGCTCTTTGGTTGGTAGTACAGAATCTTTGAGCCTCTATAGGTCCAGGCTTTATAGGTCTTCTTGTGGTGTCTTTGACTCCTCTGGTTCCCTCAATCCTTTTCCTGAATCTTCCACAAGACTCTCTGAACCCGGCCAAATGTTGTACAGTGGGTCTCTACATCTGTTTCCATCAGCTGTTGGATGAAGATTCTCAGGTGACAGTTATGCTAGGCTCCTACCAGCAAGCATAGCTGAGTATCATTAATAGTGTCAGTGGGTTTGTTTCACATTTTTTCTTTGTTTCTTGTTGCTTGTTTTTAGAGTGAGACTCCGCTGTGGAAAACTAACTTTACATTTGCACTTTTATTTCTGGGTTAGGGATGGGAACTGTGTCCATTTCTCTTCTCAGTGCTGGGAGCTCATCTGGTGTACTTGTGCAGGCCCTGTGCATACTATCACAGTGTCTGGGAGTTCACATATGCTTGAGTACTCCTGTGTTTAGAAGACTTCATTTCCTTAGTGGCCTCATCCCCTCTGGCTCTTATATTCTTTCATCTCCTCTGACTCTTACATTCTTTTTGCATCCTCTTTTGAAGAATTCTTTGAGCTCTGACGGAGAGAACTGATAGAGATATCCTATTTAGGAATGAGTGCTTCTAAGTTTTTCATTGTTTGTACGCTGTTCAGTTGTCAATCTCTGTATTTGTTTCCATATAACACATATGGAAGCTTCTCTGAAGATGCTGAGCAAGGTATTAGTCTACAAATATTGCAAAATGCTCCAAGGAGTAGTTTTATTGCTGTATCTCCTTAGCAGTACTGTTTTTTTAAAAATCTATATCACTAGTCTATCTAGTCTCAGGTTCTTGGCCATTCAACAGTGTCAGAAATGGGTTCCATCTTGTGGAATGGTTGGTTAATCCCACAACTTATGTGCCACAATTGTATCAATTTATCTTACATATATTTCACCACTGTAGATAGAAAAGTTTGTGTCTGTGTTACCATTTGCTTTTTTCTTCTTTGGAAACTCTTCAGTGTACTTTTTAGTATTACAAACATCAGTCTACAGAGGAGAAAAACCATTAAATTAACCCATTCCTGATTGGAAGGCCCATTTGGAGATGAACGATATTTTCTGGCTTCTCTGTTGTTTGCCATTTTATTGGTTGCCTTCATACATGCATATATTTTAGGATGCTTCCACTACATTAGGCTTCCATTTCACTCCTCAAATGATGCAGAAATTTATCTGTCCCTTCTTGCATTTCTTCCCTCACCCTCCTTTTCTCTTCCTTTCTGTCCCAGTGCCTGCCATATACACCCATAATTATCTATTGTATTTTCCATTCTTAGGTAGACACACTGCCTAGTCCCTTACTCTATACCTAACTTCTGTGACTATGTAGATTGTAGCTGGATTATCAATGGCTTAACAGGTAGTATCCAAAATACAAGTAAATATGTACCATTCCAAATATATCTTTTTGGGTCTGGATTACATTATTCAGGATAATTTTTCCTAACTCCACTTATTTCCTGGGGAATTTCATTATTTCATTTTTTAATGAATGAGAAAGATTATATTGTATAAATATACCACATTGCCTTCATCCATTGACAATTATCAAGGCAGGTTCTAATTTCTGGCTATTATGAATAGAACTTCAGCCAACATAAGTGAGCAACAATCTCTGTAGTAGGATTTAAAGTCCTTTGTGTATGCCCAGGAACTATATATCTATATCTGTATCTGTATCTGTATCTGTATCTGTATCTGTATCTGTATCTATCTATCTATATCTATATCTATATCTATATCTAATCTATATCTATATCTATCTATCTATCTATCTATCTATCTATCTATCTATCTATCTATCTATCTATGGACCCTGAGATATATCTAGTCCCACCTTCTCAAAAAAAACCCACAATGATTTTTATAGTAGCTGTAAATTTGTACTCCTATAAACAGTAGATGGATGTTCCCTTTACTGTAAATCCTAGCCAACACAAGCTGTCAGGGCTGGAACTCATATCTATTTAGCCTTTCAATATATCGTGTTTAGTCACAGCAACAGATTTACAACTAATCATGGAACAATAAAAATACATGGAATTAAATAATCAATACTGCAAAGGACAAGAAGAAATCTTCTTTCTTCTCTTTCTTGGTTTTTCTTGAGGCAGCCCAGTGGGGATGGAAGTGGAAGAGCATTGGTGGGGTTGAGGGTGGTAAGACTTGTTCTTAGGAGTTTCAGGGTAAAGCCTTGGCCTTACAAGATTTTTAGGGTTGCTGTACCAAAAGTTTATCTATACTAGAAACGCTTACTTACTATGCTACTGTAGCTGGCCTGCCATCTGAGCGATCCTGTGGCCAGAAACTGCAGTCTCTGGCACCCAGTACCCCAGCCCAAAACCAGCAAAGGATTAAGTAAATAGCCTTGTACTATCCTAAAACCTTCTTCTGAGTGTAAAAGATTGCAGGCTTAGGTGATTAACATCTGTAGCCTAACAGCAGAGGATTAGGCAAACAGCTTTTGTACTCCCTCAGCAGGAACTGTTGGGCCCTGACTTATGCTTGCTAGCCTGAGGTCACAGGAAGAAAAAAGCTTAGAAAAGTTATAATAGAGTTTATTACTAAGTGTAAAAAAGTTTCCTATGAAGGCTATCTGAGGGGAAAGGTGAAAAGGTCCTAAGTGGGGAAAAGGAAAAATTTCTAACAAAGGAAAAATTCTAAGGGAAAAAATTCTAGGCCGGGGAAAGGGAAAAAAAGAACGAGTGGCTCCTAATGAATTACTACATCTACAAGTACTCTACTATGACTACTACTCTCTTTGTCTTTGTCTTCAGTACTTATGCATCTTTCAGAGTACATGGTCACATGCTACAAAGTTCATCACAAGTTCACACCAAAAAATCAAATCATAAATTGAAATAGAAGTTTACAACACAGAATCTTTACCTCCATATCCCTTAGGAGCAATTATCTAGCTAAACAACCATCACCTGTCTAATTCCACAGGTTCACTGAAGGTTTAAAACTATAACTAAAAATTTAATGAAGTTTTGTAGAGATAGACCCAGGCAATATTTTATCTTTTGTCCTATTACCTATAATAAATCATGAGTTCCCTATTAGTGACCTCTGGTTAATTGTTTTATGACCTCATTGGAAAGTGCTCTGAGCAGGAGAAAGTCTGGTTACTATCTAAGGGCAATTAACTGATGACACTCAGGAGACTGGCAGAGTTCTCACTGAGTATTAGAGAGGGACCTAATAACAGTCCCGTTATAAAAGAACCTGTAATCATTGATAAAATTTTAGGAATTCTTATAGGAGCATCATTAAGACTTAAGAAGTCTCTTTTTGTAGGCATTTAGAGCTATGAGTTTTCCTCTTAGTACTGCTTTCATGGAGTACCACAAGTTTTGGTATGATGTGTCCTCATTTTCATTAAATTCTAAAAAGTCTTTAATTTCTTTCTTTATTTCTTCCTTGACCAAGTCATCATTGAGTAGAGCATTGTTCAGTTTCCATGTGTATGTAGGCTTTCCATTGTTTTTGTCATTCTTAAAGACCAGCATTAGTCCATGGTGGTCTTATGGGGTAAAAGGAATTGTTTCAATCTTTTTGTATCTGTTGAAGCCTGTTTTGTGACGAATTATATGGTCTATTTTGGAGAAGGTACCATGAGGTGCTGAGAAAAAGGTGTATTCTTTCATTTTAGGATGAAATGTTCTATAGATATCAGTTAAGTCCAATTGGTCCATAACTTCTGTTAGTTTCATTGTGTCTAGATTTAGTTTCTGTTTCCATGATCTGTCCATAGCTGAGAATGGGGTCTTGAAATCTCCCACTATTATTGTGTGAGGTGCAATGTATGCTTTAAGCTTTAGTAAAGTTTCTTTTATGTATGTGGGTGCCCTTGCATTTGGGGCGTAGATGTTCAGAATTGAGAGTTCATCTTGGTACAATTTTCCTTAGATGAATATGAAGTGCCCTTCCTTATCCTTTTTGATTACTTTTGGTTGAAAATCGATATTATTTGATGTTAGAATTGATACTCCAGCTCTTTTCTTGGGACCATTTGCTTGGAAGATTGTTTTCCATCCTTTTACTCTGAGGTAGTGTCTGTCTTTTTCACAAAGGTGCATTTCCTGTATGCAGCAAAATGCTGTGTCATGTTTATGTATCCAGTCTGATAGTCTATGTCTTTTTATGGAGAATTGAGTCCATTGATATTGAGAGATATTAAGGAAAAATGAATGTTGTTTCCTTTTATTTTTGTCATTAGAGGTAGAATTATGTTTGTGTAGCTATCTTCTTTTGGGGTTGTTGGAAGATTACTTTCTTGATTTTTTTTATGTTGTAGTTTCCCTCCTTGTACTGGAGTTTGGAAAGAGCATACACTAACAACTTGACAACACACCTGAAAATGTTAGAACAAAAAGAAGCTAATATTCCCAAGAGGAGTAGATGGCAGGAAATAATCAAACTCAGGGCTGAAATCAGCCAAATAGAAACAGAAAGAACTATACAAAATATCAACAAAACCATGAGCTGGTTCTTTGAGAAAATCAACAAGATAGATAAACCCTTAGCCAGACTAACCAAAGGGCACAGAGACAGTATTCAAATTAATAAAATCAGAAATGAAAAGGGAAACATAACAACAGAAACTGAGGAAATTAAAAAAAAATCATCAGATTCTACTACAAAGGTCTATACTCAACAAAATTGGAAAATCTGGATGAAAGTAATAATTTTCTAGACAGATACAAAGTATCAAAATTAAATAAGGAGCAGATAAACCATCTAAACAGTCCATTAACCCCTAAAGAAATAGAAGCAGTCATTAAAAGTCTCCCCACCGCCCCCCCCCCAAAAAAGCCCAGAACCAAATGGTTTTAGTGCAGAATTCTATCAGACCTCTAGGAAGTCCTAATATCAATTTTCTTCAAACTATTCCACAGAATAGAAACAGAAAGAACAATACCCAATTCGTTCTATGAAGCTACAATTACGCTCATACCTAAACCTAACAAAGACCCAACAAAAAAAGAGAACTACAGACCAATCTCTCTTATGAATACTGATGCAAAAATACTCAACAAAATTCTCACAAACCGAATCCAAGAACACATCAAAAAAATCATCCAACATGATCAAGTAGGCTTTATCCCAGGAATGTAGGAATGGTTCAATATTTGGAAATTCACCAATGTAATCCACTACATAAATAAACTCAAAGAAAAAAAAACACATGATCATCTCACTAGATGCTGACAAAGCATTTGACAAAATTCAACATCCCTTCATGTTAAAAGTCTTGGAAAGATTAGGAATTCGAGGTCCATACCTAAACATGGTAAAAGCAAAACACAGCAAGCCAGTAGCCAACATCAAACTAAATGGAGAGAAACTTGAAGCAATCCCACTAAAATCAGGGACTAGACAAGGCTGCCCACTCTCACCTTACTTATTCAATATAGTACTGGAATTCCTAGCCAGATCAATTAGACAACAAAAGGAAGTCAAAGAGATACAAATAGGAAAGGAAGAAGTCAAAATTTCGCTATTTGCAGATGATATGATAGTATACTTAAGTGACCTTAAAACTTCCACCAGAGAACTCCTAAATCTGATAAACAACTTCTGCAAATATAAAATCAACTCAAACAAATCAGTAGCCTTCCTTTATTCAAAGGGTAAACAGACTGAGAAAGAAATTATGGAAATGACACCCTTCACAATTGTCACAAATAATATAAAATATCTTGGAATGAATCTAACCAAGCAAGTGAAAGATCTGTATGACAAGAACCTCAAGTCTCTGAAGAAAGAAATAGAAGAAGACCTCAGAAGATGGAAAGATCTCCCATGCTCCTGGATTGGCAGGATTAATTTAGTAAAAATGGCCATCTTGCCAAAAGCAATCTATAGATTCAATGCAATCCCCATCAAAATTCCAAATCAATTCTTCATAGAGATAGAAAGAGCAATTTGCAAATTCCTTTGAAACAAGAAAAAACCCAGGATAGCGAGAACTATTCTCAACAATAAAAGAACTTCTGGGGGAATCACAATCCCTGACCTCAAACTGTACTGCAGAGCAGTAGTGATAAAAACTGCAAAGTATTGGTACAGAGACCAGCAGGAAGATCATTGGAATAGAAGTGAAGGTCCAGAAATGAACCCACAAACCTATGATCACTTGATCTTTGACAAAGGAGCTAAAACCATCCAGTGGAAAAAGGACAGCATTTTCAGCAAATGGTGCTGGTTCAACTGGAGGTCAGCATGTAGAAGAATGCAAATCAATCCATTATTATCTCCTTGTACAAAGCTCAAGTCCAACTGGGTAAAGGACCTTGGCATAAAATCAGACACACTGAAACTAACAGAAGAGAAGGTGGAAAAGACCCTGGAATACTTAGGCACAGGGGAAAAGTTGCTGAACAGAACACCAATGGCTTATGCTCTAAGATCAAGAATTGACAAATGGGACCTCATAAAATTGCAAAGCCTCTGTAAGGCAAAGGACATTGTCAATAAGACAAAATGGCAACCAACAGATTGGGAAAAGATCTTTACCAATCCTTTATCTGATAGAGGGTTAATAGCCAATATATACAAAGAATTCAAGAAATTATACTCCAGACAACCAAATAACCCTATTAAAAATGGGGTACAGAGCTAAACAAAAAATTCTCGACTGAGGAAACTCGAATGGCCGAGAAGCACCTAAAGAAATGCTCAACATCCTTAGTCAACAGGGAAATGCAAATCAAAACAACCCTGAGATACCACCTCACACCAATCAGAATGGCTAAGATCAAAAACTCAGGTGATAGTAGATGCTAGCGAGGATGCAGAGAAAGAGGAACACTCCTCCATTGTTGGTGGGACTTCAAGCTGGTACAACCACTCTGGAAATCAGTCTGGCGCTTCCTCAGAAAATTGGACATACCATTACCTGTGGATCGATCTATACCACTCCTGGGCATATACCTGGAAGATGCCCTAACATATAACAAGGACATATGCTCCAGTATGTTCATAGCAGCCTTATTTATAATAGCCCAAAGCTGGAAAGAACCCAGATGTCCTTCAACAGAGGAATGGATACAAAAAAATGTGATACATTTACACAATGGAGTATTACTCAGCTATTAAAAATAATGAATTTGAGAAATTTTTAGGTAAATGGATGTAACTAGAAATTATCATCCTGAGTGAGTTAACCCATCACAAAAGAACATATATCATATTTACTCACTGATAAGTGGATGTTAGCCCAATAGCTTGGAGTAGCCAAGACTCAACACACAGACCACATGAAACTCATGAAGGAGGAAGACCAAGTGTGGATGCCTCGGTCATTCTTAGAAGGACTAACAAAAATACTCTGGAACAAATATGAAGACAAAGTGTGGGACAGAAACTGAAGGAGGGGCCACCTGGAGACCATTCCACCTGGGTATCCAATCCATGTACAGTCACCAAAGGTAGACACTGATGTGGATGACAGCAAGTGTATGCTGACAAGAGCCTGATATAGCTGTCTCCTTAGAGGTCTGCCAAAGGCTGACACATTCAGAGACCAACACTCACAGCTAACCACTGATATGATCATATGATATGATATAGTCTCCCAATGGAGAAGCTAGAGAGAACACTGAAGGAGCAGAAATGATTTGTGGCCCCCAAAGAGAGTAACAATACTAACCAATCAGAGGTCCCCTAGGTCTAAATCACCAGCCTGGGAGCACATTGAGAGGGACCCATGACTCCATCATGAAGGGGAGGATGGCCTTGTCAGGTATAGTTGGGAGAGGAGATTCTTGGTCCCATGAAGAATGAACACTGAGTAGGGGGAATTCGAGAGTGGGGAGGTGAGAGTTTGGGGGTAGGTGAGGGCACATTCTCATAGCAGCATGAGGAGGGGGGGTGAGATAGGAGGTCCCTGGATGTTGGGCAGAATGGGGGTAAGGGGATAAAATCTGAATTGTAAATATAATATCCAATAAAAGTAAATTTAAAAAAAAACAAACTTAAGAAGTCATCTATTTGTCTATATAGCATCATCACAAGACAGTACATCTTCATGGGTTTGAAGAGATCTGCTCCAAAGGGGTGTGCTATTGCTTAGTGATTGTTATATACATTTAATAATTATTATTATTAACAATAATTAATAATAATGGGAAAAGCATATTAACAGCAGGAATCTTTCCTAAAATAAGTCCCCCACAGCCTTGCTGGATGGGAGCTCACTTTGTGGCAGATTATATAATAATCCAAGGCAAGCATTTCAGGATGATCATCTGCTAATGATTAGCTTGTCCCATTATGGGTCCTGACACAGTATCACAAGCTTGTTATTTGTAGACAATGTCAAAGAAAACAAAGTGTGCTTGAAACATTTATAGCAGTAATGCTACAATGGGTATAATAATAAGATTGTCAGACGATTAAAGTAAAAGTACTTTACATATTACTGATATTCAGCTTAATGATTATTATTCTGTTCAGGATGAAATAAGATTGTGGAAAATTTCACCTCTCACAAAAGTGTACAGCCAAAGACTTGTGACATTTATGTAATCACACAAAAAGAGGACAAAATCGTTACTCAATCTTTCAGAAAAATTACTGTACACACTACTTCTCTTGAGCTCAAACTGTCATGAAAAAGCCATGCCCAAATGTTTGTCCAAGGTGGTGTGTCTGCATGTTCATGTTCTCTGCAGAAAAACTTTCACTTGAAAGTAAAGCTTCTTTAAATAGGAAAAAAATTTGGAAGAGTCTTAGGTATCCTCAAAGGAATAAATAAACAACACAAAAACCATATGAATTGTTGATTCCTGTCATTTCTGTTTCATTATTTGTGGTCCAAAGTAGGGTATGTGGGTTGATTTGAAGAGAGGAAAGGAAATGGAAATAGAATAAAATTATATTATCATAGCAAAATTAAAATAAATAATTAAAAAATAGAACTGAGAAAAGTGAAAGCAGGTGAGAGGCAAAATTACCTTCCACCTCACTTGTTTATACTCAGACTAGTATCTGTGTCTGAAAGCAACCCAGCCTGGAGAAAATGTAATGCTTTCATTTCACTTTTTATAGAACAAGTGGGTGTTCACAATAGCAACATGTTAAGTTTGTGTAAGTGATGTGACAGACATGTTTTAATGGATTAGCATGACAGGATATAGAGGGAACTATTGGAAATAAAAACATGTGCCTGCATGGTCAAATTGAAGAAACATTTCACTTCTTCATTTTTTAAGTATGGGTCTGAGAAAGTTTAATATAACATATGGGAAAATGAATTTGAGACATTCCATTGAAATTAAAGCTTTTTCCAGCTCCCTTTGGCTACTAACTATATCACTAAACCCTAGGATTACTAGGTTATAAATATTATACTTTAGACAACACTAGTCATCTCTGTTTTGTGTTTGTATCATATTTGGAGATAACTCTTATTTTTCTTTTCTTTTATTCAAGTTGTTCAAGGCATTTATTCATATAAATACAAAAGTTATTGATAAGGATAGTCAAGGTTACTATTTGATCTGAGGTTTCCTTGGAAAGCAAAAATTATATAAGATTTAAAATGCTGAGGACCTGATTATGTAACTTCTACACACCCTACTTTACTTTTTCTCACTTAACTAAACAAGATTTCAAAAGCATACTGGGTCTGTCATAGGATCTCTTTGGAAATCAGGTAACCAGGCTTGGAGCAGGTGATCCCAGAGTCAGGAATGGCTCAGCACAGACCACAGTGAAGACAAATGGGCTCAGATGATCATTGCCATACTACTGATTTACTGATTCATAGATTGGGTTCTGAACTCCAGGAGACTGCTTTTTAAAGCACCTAAGCCACCAACTTTGGTGGAAATGACTGCTGCTTAGGGTCTTCTTTCTGTTTTTCTCTAAGCTTGTGTCTCCAGCTGGAGCACCCAGTGTTATAACCTAGGTCTTGTATCTACATTCTAGAGATATTAAAACCAGAAGACAAAGTGTTTTATCGCTTGGAATAAAGGGATAGTAGTGTTTAATACTTATAGGATTCACAGGTCACATCACAGTTACTGTTAATAGAATGTAAATTATACATAAATGAACCACACAAATGCAATTACATAACAAGCATTCAGAAATGAATTACTTTTAAAAAGAATTGCAAATACTTTTTTTGTTTGGGTTCTACAACAAAGCTTTTGGTACTTGTGAAAAAAGCAAACTATTTAATGTCACAGAACACAATATTCCCAAGATTATTTTATACATATGAAAGAGCAATAATCTCAAATAAAATAACTTTATTAAATAAAATGAAGACATTCAACATATCTAATAGAGAAGACAACAAAATACTTATAAACCAAATATTAGCTACTTACCCAAGTTATTTGGTAATGATAAGCCAATATTTTGTTAGCTAAAATTTATAAATGGATTCTCATGTAAATAAATTTAAAATATAAGGTTAGAAAATGGAATTGATTTGCTTATGTTGTAATTCAATCAACTAATAAAATAACAGGTTAACACAAGTATTTTAGGAAATATGCAACTCAAAAAGAATCAAATGTATTAGTTTATATGCCTCTGCAGATGGATTGAACAGTCCAGTGTCTGAGGAGGTAAAAGGTCTGGTGATCAATCATTTATGGTTGTATCTTGAAAATTTAGACTGGCCAACTTTTCTTATTACAGGTGTCAAAATCTAAGACTAAGTATACTATATACAAAATCTGAATAGAAAAAAATGGCCTGAATAATAGAAATAGATGCTGAAGAATTGTTTAATTTACTGTAAAATGAGGGATTATCGTTCTTATAAAGCTCCATACAAAAAAGGAAATATATGAGATTAAAATGATATGAAAACTAACAAGTATTATCAATGTGTTTGATCTGTTGAACTACTACTACACATCTGAAGAAATTTAACAAAGGTGGATTAGGATTATTACTGAAATACAAATCCCAACAGATTCCAGTGCTGTCTATCACTATATTCCATGCTTCTGGCAGAATTTTTGAGTTTCTGTCTTTAACCATAGTTCTTCATGAATTAGTAAGATCATGCAATTTTTAGATATGCCCTACATTGTTACTTGATACATAAAAGACTTATTTGTAGAAAGCAATCTGGTCTCATATTTAAGAGAGTTGAATATTTTGTACACTTTGATCTAATGAACCTATTCTTTCAAATTATACACACAAAGATTGATAACTTACAAATGCATGTATCAAATGACTTAACAATAATTATGTATTGAAAATATTTTATATAGGAAAAAATGAGAAAAATATACAGATAAATTTTAATATATATTAAAAACTGAAGTTCAGGAAAAATTTAACTGTAAGACTATGCAAATTTATCTACTGATATCATATACATTTAAGCCAATATGTTTATGTATAGACAAAAATATTTTAAAATAAAAATTTAAAAATAAATTGTTAAAATTATAACTTGATGGTGGACCTAGGGCTATTAGTATTATTTTTGTGTTTTTATATTTTTGATTTTTGCCTCTGCAAAAGTGTTAGGAAATATACTAAGATTGTCAGTGTGTCTGCATGTGTATGTGTTAGAAAGTAAAAAGTAGTGACTCTATATTACAAGGCTTTTAAATTTTTTATTAATTTAAATGAACATCATTATTAATTCTAAAATGCAAATAAATAAGACAATGTACTTCCATAAGGACATGATTATATAATGTAGTGTCGCTGCCCGTTCCGACCCGCAGAAAGGAGCGACACAACACGAGATTCATCCCAACGCAGTTTACTCAGGAACCTTCTTACAATATCCCTCTGGAAGGGCAGATCCCAGTTCCACTTTTCCTTTTATCCCCATGCCTGGTCACTCAGAGCCTGCCACGTGGGTACACACCATTGGCACACGTCAAATGGCCTGATTCTGCATGGCAGCGAGTCTGCCCAGTAGCTCTGCGGACGTGGCTCTGACCGGGTGTTTGAGGAAATCAGGTGCCATTCACAAAACTTGGCGGGTGCCATTCATAAGCTATGGCGCCACTTTAACTGGCTGCCACACCCGCTCCCCACAATGTAGTTTATCTACAGGAAAACAGAACAAAACCTTATTCTTCATTAAATTTAGAGTTTGAAGAAATCCCAGTGACTAAAATCAATCATGTGTATAATTAAACAGTCAGAAACAACAGGGCAAAATGATTCTAACCAGCGAATTTTGTACTGAACAGTAACTTCCTTACAACACTCTTTATGGTCTCATTTCTCAGACTATAAATAACAGGGTTGAGAGTTGGAGGTAGGACTGTGTAAAAGACAGAGACTAAGAACTCTAAAGCAGTTGGAGAGTCTGAGGTTGGGTTTAGATATGCAAAATAGCCTGTAGAAAGAAACAATGAGACAACAAAAAGGTGGGGCAGGCAAGTAGAGAAGACCTTAGTCCTGCCTTCAGCAGAGGGCATCCTGAGAACTGTGGAGAATATGTGGACATAGGAAATGACAATCCCAATAAAGCAGGCAAAGCCCATTGCAGCCAGGAAATCAGCCACTCCCATTGTTACTAGGTAGTCATTAGAGCAGGAGATCTTGAGCAACTGGGGAACATCACAGAAGAATTGGTGAATTATTTTGTCACTACAGAATCTAATAGAGAGTGTACTTGCTGTGTATAATGTTCCTGAGATGCTTCCACATAGCCACACAGCTGCCATAGCCCAAGTGCACTTTCTTGGACTCATGATGACCTCATAGTGGAGTGGAAGGCAGACAGCTACATAACGATCATATGACATCACTGTGAGAATGGCCAGCTCACCCCAAGCAAAACCTGTGAAGAAAAAAACCTGCAGCATACACTGGCCATATGA
>JANHMN010001038.1:0-13405 GCA_030674055.1 Rhabdomys pumilio
TCATATGGCCAGTGTATGCTGCAGGTTTTTTTCTTCACAGGTTTTGCTTGGGGTGAGCTGGCCATTCTCACAGTGATGTCATATGATCGTTATGTAGCTGTCTGCCTTCCACTCCACTATGAGGTCATCATGAGTCCAAGAAAGTGCACTTGGGCTATGGCAGCTGTGTGGCTATGTGGAAGCATCTCAGGAACATTATACACAGCAAGTACACTCTCTATTAGATTCTGTAGTGACAAAATAATTCACCAATTCTTCTGTGATGTCCCTCAGCTGCTGAAGCTCTCCTGCTCTAATGACTACCTAGTAACAATGGGAGTGGCTGATTTCCTGGCTGCAATGGGCTTTGCCTGCTTTATTGGGATTGTCATCTCCTATGTCCACATATTCTCCACAGTTCTCAGGATGCCCTCTGCTGAAGGCAGGACTAAGGTCTTCTCTACTTGCCTGCCCCACCTTTTTGTTGTCTCATTGTTTCTTTCTACAGGCTATTTTGCATATCTAAACCCAACCTCAGACTCTCCAACTGCTTTAGAGTTCTTAGTCTCTGTCTTTTACACAGTCCTACCTCCAACTCTCAACCCTGTTATTTATAGTCTGAGAAATGAGACCATAAAGAGTGTTGTAAGGAAGTTACTGTTGAGTACAAAATTCGCTGGTTAGAATCATTTTGCCCTGTTGTTTCTGACTGTTTAATTATACACATGATTGATTTTAGTTACTGGGATTTCTTCAAACTCTAAATTTAATGAAGAATAAGGTTTTGTTCTGTTTTCCTGTAGATAAACTACATTGTGGGGAGCGGGTGTGGCAGCCAGTTAAAGTGGCGCCATAGCTTATGAATGGCACCCGCCAAGTTTTGTGAATGGCACCTGATTTCCTCAAACACCCGGTCAGAGCCAAGTCCGCAGAGCTACTGGGCAGACTCGCTGCCATGCAGAATCAGGCCATTTGACGTGTGCCAATGGTGTGTGCCCACGTGGCAGGCTCTGAGTGACCAGGCATGGGGATAAAAGGAAAAGTGGAACTGGGATCTGCCCTTCCAGAGGGATATTGTAAGAAGGTTCCTGAGTAAACTGCGTTGGGATGAATCTCGTGTTGTGTCGCTCCTTTCTGCGGGTCGGAACGGGCAGCGACACTACATTATATAATCATGTCCTTATGGAAGTACATTGTCTTATTTACTTGCATTTTAGCATTAATAATGATGTTCATTTAAATTAATAAAAAATTTAAAAGCCTTGTAATATAGAGTCACTACTTTTTACTTTCTAACACATACACATGCAGACACACTGACAATCTTAGTATATTTCCTAACACTTTTGCAGAGGCAAAAATCAAAAATATAAAAACACAAAAATAATACTAATAGCCCTAGGTCCACCATCAAGTTATAATTTTAACAATTCATTTTTAAATTTTTATTTTAAAATATTTTTGTCTATACATAAACATATTGGCTTAAATGTATATGATATCAGTAGATAAATTTGCATAGTCTTACAGTTAAATTTTTCCTGAACTTCAGTTTTTAATATATATTAAAATTTATCTGTATATTTTTCTCATTTTTTCCTATATAAAATATTTTCAATACATAATTATTGTTAAGTCATTTGATACATGCATTTGTAAGTTATCAATCTTTGTGTGTATAATTTGAAAGAATAGGTTCATTAGATCAAAGTGTACAAAATATTCAACTCTCTTAAATATGAGACCAGATTGCTTTCTACAAATAAGTCTTTTATGTATCAAGTAACAATGTAGGGCATATCTAAAAATTGCATGATCTTACTAATTCATGAAGAACTATGGTTAAAGACAGAAACTCAAAAATTCTGCCAGAAGCATGGAATATAGTGATAGACAGCACTGGAATCTGTTGGGATTTGTATTTCAGTAATAGTCCTAATCCACCTTTGTTAAATTTCTTCAGATGTGTAGTAGTTCAACAGATCAAATACATTGATAATACTTGTTAGTTTTCATATCATTTTAATCTCATATATTTCCTTTTTTGTATGGAGCTTTATAAGAACGATAATCCCTCATTTTACAGTAAATTAAACAATTCTTCAGCATCTATTTCTATTATTCAGGCCATTTTTTTCTATTCAGATTTTGTATATAGTATACTTAGTCTTAGATTTTGACACCTGTAATAAGAAAAGTTGGCCAGTCTAAATTTTCAAGATACAACCATAAATGACTGATCACCAGACCTTTTACCTCCTCAGACACTGGACTGTTCAATCCATCTGCAGAGGCATATAAACTAATACATTTGATTCTTTTTGAGTTGCATATTTCCTAAAATACTTGTGTTGACCTGTTATTTTATTAGTTGATTGAATTACAACATAAGCAAATCAATTCCATTTTCTAACCTTATATTTTAAATTTATTTACATAAGAATCCATTTATAAATTTTAGCTAACAAAATATTGGCTTATCATTACCAAATAACTTGGGTAAGTAGCTAATATTTGGTTTATAAGTATTTTGTTGTCTTCTCTATTAGATATGTTGAATGTCTTCATTTTATTTAATAAAGTTATTTTCTTTGAGATTATTGCTCTTTCATATGTATAAAATAATCTTGGGAATATTGTTTTCTGTGACATTAAATAGTTTGCTTTTTTCACAAGTACCAAAAGCTTTGTTGTACAACCCAAACAAAAAAAGTATTTGCAATTCTTTTTAAAAGTAATTCATTTCTGAATGCTTGTTATGTAATTGCATTTGTGTGGTTCATTTATGTATAATTTACATTCTATTAACAGTAACTGTGATGTGACCTGTGAATCCTATAAGTATTAAACACTACTATCCCTTTATTCCAAGCGATAAAACACTTTGTCTTCTGGTTTTCATATCTCTAGAATGTAGATACAAGACCTAGGTTATAACACTGGGTGCTCCAGCTGGAGACACAAGCTTAGAGAAAAACAGAAAGAAGACCCTAAGCAGCAGTCATTTCCACCAAAGTTGGTGGCTTAGGTGCTTTAAAAAGCAGTCTCATGGAGTTCAGAGCCCAATATATGAATCAGTAAATCAGTAGTATGGCAATGATCATCTGAGCCCATTTGTCTTCACTGTGGTCTGTGCTGAGCCATTCGTGACTCTGGGATCACCTGCTCCAAGCCTGGTTACCTGATTTCCAAAGAGATCCTATGACAGACCCAGTATGCTTTTGAAATCTTGTTTAGTTAAGTGAGAAAAAGTAAAGTAGGGTGTGTAGAAGTTACATAATCAGGTCCTCAGCATTTTAAATCTTATATAATTTTTGCTTTCCAAGGAAACCTCAGATCAAATAGTAACCTTGACTATCCTTATCAATAACTTTTGTATTTATATGAATAAATGCCTTGAACAACTTGAATAAAAGAAAAGAAAAATAAGAGTTATCTCCAAATATGATACAAACACAAAACAGAGATGACTAGTGTTGTCTAAAGTATAATATTTATAACCTAGTAATCCTAGGGTTTAGTGATATAGTTAGTAGCCAAAGGGAGCTGGAAAAAGCTTTAATTTCAATGGAATGTCTCAAATTCATTTTCCCACATGTTATATTAAACTTTCTCAGACCCATACTTAAAAAATGAAGAAGTGAAATGTTTCTTCAATTTGACCATGCAGGCACATGTTTTTATTTCCAATAGTTCCCTCTATATCCTGTCATGCTAATCCATTAAAACATGTCTGTCACATCACTTACACAAACTTAACATGTTGCTATTGTGAACACCCACTTGTTCTATAAAAAGTGAAATGAAAGCATTACATTTTCTCCAGGCTGGGTTGCTTTCAGACACAGATACTAGTCTGAGTATAAACAAGTGAGGTGGAAGGCAACCTTGCCTCTCTCCTGCTTTCACTTTTCTCAGTTCTATTTTTTAATTATTTATTTTAATTTTGCTATGATAATATAATTTTATTCTATTTCCATTTCCTTTCCTTTCTTCAAATCAACCCACATACCCTACTTTGGACCACAAATAATGAAACAGAAATGACAGGAATCAACAATTCATATGGTTTTTGTGTTGTTTATTTATTCCTTTGAGGATACCTAAGACTCTTCCAATTTTTTTTCCTATTTAAAGAAGCTTTACTTTCAAGTGAAAGTTTTTCTGCAGAGAACATGAACATGCAAACACACCGCCTTGGACAAATACTTGGGCATGGCTTTTTCATGACAGTTTGAGCTCAAGAGAAGTAGTGTGTACAGTAATTTTTCTGAAAGATTGAGTAACGATTTTGTCCTCTTTTTGTGTGATTACATAAATGTCACAAGTCTTTGGCTGTACACTTTTGTGAGAGGTGAAATTTTCCACAATCTTATTTCATCCTGAACAGAATAATAATCATTAAGCTGAATATCAGTAATATGTAAAGTACTTTTACTTTAATCGTCTGACAATCTTATTATTATACCCATTGTAGCATTACTGCTATAAATGTTTCAAGCACACTTTGTTTTCTTTGACATTGTCTACAAATAACAAGCTTGTGATACTGTGTCAGGACCCATAATGGGACAAGCTAATCATTAGCAGATGATCATCCTGAAATGCTTGCCTTGGATTATTATATAATCTGCCACAAAGTGAGCTCCCATCCAGCAAGGCTGTGGGGGACTTATTTTAGGAAAGATTCCTGCTGTTAATATGCTTTTCCCATTATTATTAATTATTGTTAATAATAATAATTATTAAATGTATATAACAATCACTAAGCAATAGCACACCCCTTTGGAGCAGATCTCTTCAAACCCATGAAGATGTACTGTCTTGTGATGATGCTATATAGACAAATAGATGACTTCTTAAGTTTGTTTTTTTTTAAATTTACTTTTATTGGATATTATATTTACAATTCAGATTTTATCCCCTTACCCCCATTCTGCCCAACATCCAGGGACCTCCTATCTCACCCCCCCTCCTCATGCTGCTATGAGAATGTGCCCTCACCTACCCCCAAACTCTCACCTCCCCACTCTCGAATTCCCCCTACTCAGTGTTCATTCTTCATGGGACCAAGAATCTCCTCTCCCAACTATACCTGACAAGGCCATCCTCCCCTTCATGATGGAGTCATGGGTCCCTCTCAATGTGCTCCCAGGCTGGTGATTTAGACCTAGGGGACCTCTGATTGGTTAGTATTGTTACTCTCTTTGGGGGCCACAAATCATTTCTGCTCCTTCAGTGTTCTCTCTAGCTTCTCCATTGGGAGACTATATCATATCATATGATCATATCAGTGGTTAGCTGTGAGTGTTGGTCTCTGAATGTGTCAGCCTTTGGCAGACCTCTAAGGAGACAGCTATATCAGGCTCTTGTCAGCATACACTTGCTGTCATCCACATCAGTGTCTACCTTTGGTGACTGTACATGGATTGGATACCCAGGTGGAATGGTCTCCAGGTGGCCCCTCCTTCAGTTTCTGTCCCACACTTTGTCTTCATATTTGTTCCAGAGTATTTTTGTTAGTCCTTCTAAGAATGACCGAGGCATCCACACTTGGTCTTCCTCCTTCATGAGTTTCATGTGGTCTGTGTGTTGAGTCTTGGCTACTCCAAGCTATTGGGCTAACATCCACTTATCAGTGAGTAAATATGATATATGTTCTTTTGTGATGGGTTAACTCACTCAGGATGATAATTTCTAGTTACATCCATTTACCTAAAAATTTCTCAAATTCATTATTTTTAATAGCTGAGTAATACTCCATTGTGTAAATGTATCACATTTTTTTGTATCCATTCCTCTGTTGAAGGACATCTGGGTTCTTTCCAGCTTTGGGCTATTATAAATAAGGCTGCTATGAACATACTGGAGCATATGTCCTTGTTATATGTTAGGGCATCTTCCAGGTATATGCCCAGGAGTGGTATAGATCGATCCACAGGTAATGGTATGTCCAATTTTCTGAGGAAGCGCCAGACTGATTTCCAGAGTGGTTGTACCAGCTTGAAGTCCCACCAACAATGGAGGAGTGTTCCTCTTTCTCTGCATCCTCGCTAGCATCTACTATCACCTGAGTTTTTGATCTTAGCCATTCTGATTGGTGTGAGGTGGTATCTCAGGGTTGTTTTGATTTGCATTTCCCTGTTGACTAAGGATGTTGAGCATTTCTTTAGGTGCTTCTCGGCCATTCGAGTTTCCTCAGTCGAGAATTTTTTGTTTAGCTCTGTACCCCATTTTTAATAGGGTTATTTGGTTGTCTGGAGTATAATTTCTTGAATTCTTTGTATATATTGGCTATTAACCCTCTATCAGATAAAGGATTGGTAAAGATCTTTTCCCAATCTGTTGGTTGCCATTTTGTCTTATTGACAATGTCCTTTGCCTTACAGAGGCTTTGCAATTTTATGAGGTCCCATTTGTCAATTCTTGATCTTAGAGCATAAGCCATTGGTGTTCTGTTCAGCAACTTTTCCCCTGTGCCTAAGTATTCCAGGGTCTTTTCCACCTTCTCTTCTGTTAGTTTCAGTGTGTCTGATTTTATGCCAAGGTCCTTTACCCAGTTGGACTTGAGCTTTGTACAAGGAGATAATAATGGATTGATTTGCATTCTTCTACATGCTGACCTCCAGTTGAACCAGCACCATTTGCTGAAAATGCTGTCCTTTTTCCACTGGATGGTTTTAGCTCCTTTGTCAAAGATCAAGTGATCATAGGTTTGTGGGTTCATTTCTGGACCTTCACTTCTATTCCAATGATCTTCCTGCTGGTCTCTGTACCAATACTTTGCAGTTTTTATCACTACTGCTCTGCAGTACAGTTTGAGGTCAGGGATTGTGATTCCCCCAGAAGTTCTTTTATTGTTGAGAATAGTTCTCGCTATCCTGGGTTTTTTCTTGTTTCAAAGGAATTTGCAAATTGCTCTTTCTATCTCTATGAAGAATTGATTTGGAATTTTGATGGGGATTGCATTGAATCTATAGATTGCTTTTGGCAAGATGGCCATTTTTACTAAATTAATCCTGCCAATCCAGGAGCATGGGAGATCTTTCCATCTTCTGAGGTCTTCTTCTATTTCTTTCTTCAGAGACTTGAGGTTCTTGTCATACAGATCTTTCACTTGCTTGGTTAGATTCATTCCAAGATATTTTATATTATTTGTGACAATTGTGAAGGGTGTCATTTCCATAATTTCTTTCTCAGTCTGTTTACCCTTTGAATAAAGGAAGGCTACTGATTTGTTTGAGTTGATTTTATATTTGCAGAAGTTGTTTATCAGATTTAGGAGTTCTCTGGTGGAAGTTTTAAGGTCACTTAAGTATACTATCATATCATCTGCAAATAGCGAAATTTTGACTTCTTCCTTTCCTATTTGTATCTCTTTGACTTCCTTTTGTTGTCTAATTGATCTGGCTAGGAATTCCAGTACTATATTGAATAAGTAAGGTGAGAGTGGGCAGCCTTGTCTAGTCCCTGATTTTAGTGGGATTGCTTCAAGTTTCTCTCCATTTAGTTTGATGTTGGCTACTGGCTTGCTGTGTTTTGCTTTTACCATGTTTAGGTATGGACCTCGAATTCCTAATCTTTCCAAGACTTTTAACATGAAGGGATGTTGAATTTTGTCAAATGCTTTGTCAGCATCTAGTGAGATGATCATGTGTTTTTTTTTCTTTGAGTTTATTTATGTAGTGGATTACATTGGTGAATTTCCAAATATTGAACCATTCCTACATTCCTGGGATAAAGCCTACTTGATCATGTTGGATGATTTTTTTGATGTGTTCTTGGATTCGGTTTGTGAGAATTTTGTTGAGTATTTTTGCATCAGTATTCATAAGAGAGATTGGTCTGTAGTTCTCTTTTTTTGTTGGGTCTTTGTTAGGTTTAGGTATGAGCGTAATTGTAGCTTCATAGAACGAATTGGGTATTGTTCTTTCTGTTTCTATTCTGTGGAATAGTTTGAAGAAAATTGATATTAGGACTTCCTAGAGGTCTGATAGAATTCTGCACTAAAACCATTTGGTTCTGGGCTTTTTTGGGGGGGGGGCGGTGGGGAGACTTTTAATGACTGCTTCTATTTCTTTAGGGGTTAATGGACTGTTTAGATGGTTTATCTGCTCCTTATTTAATTTTGATACTTTGTATCTGTCTAGAAAATTATTACTTTCATCCAGATTTTCCAATTTTGTTGAGTATAGACCTTTGTAGTAGAATCTGATGATTTTTTTTTAATTTCCTCAGTTTCTGTTGTTATGTTTCCCTTTTCATTTCTGATTTTATTAATTTGAATACTGTCTCTGTGCCCTTTGGTTAGTCTGGCTAAGGGTTTATCTATCTTGTTGATTTTCTCAAAGAACCAGCTCATGGTTTTGTTGATATTTTGTATAGTTCTTTCTGTTTCTATTTGGCTGATTTCAGCCCTGAGTTTGATTATTTCCTGCCATCTACTCCTCTTGGGAATATTAGCTTCTTTTTGTTCTAACATTTTCAGGTGTGTTGTCAAGTTGTTAGTGTATGCTCTTTCCAAACTCCAGTACAAGGAGGGAAACTACAACATAAAAAAAATCAAGAAAGTAATCTTCCAACAACCCCAAAAGAAGATAGCTACACAAACATAATTCTACCTCTAATGACAAAAATAAAAGGAAACAACATTCATTTTTCCTTAATATCTCTCAATATCAATGGACTCAATTCTCCATAAAAAGACATAGACTATCAGACTGGATACATAAACATGACACAGCATTTTGCTGCATACAGGAAACACACATCTGTGAAAAAGACAGACACTACCTCAGAGTAAAAGGATGGAAAACAATCTTCCAAACAAATGGTCCCAAGAAAAGAGCTGGAGTATCAATTCTAACATCAAATAATATCGATTTTCAACCAAAAGTAATCAAAAAAGATAAGGAAGGGCACTTCATATTCATCTAAGGAAAAATGTACCAAGATGAACTCTCAATTCTGAACATCTACACCCCAAATGCAAGGGCACCCACATACATAAAAGAAACTTTACTAAAGCTTAAAGCATACATTGCACCTCACACAATAATAGTGGGAGATTTCAAGACCCCATTCTCAGCTATGGACAGATCATGGAAACAGAAACTAAATCTAGACACAATGAAACTAACAGAAGTTATGGACCAATTGGACTTAACTGATATCTATAGAACATTTCATCCTAAAATGAAAGAATACACCTTTTTCTCAGCACCTCATGGTACCTTCTCCAAAATAGACCATATAATTCGTCACAAAACAGGCTTCAACAGATACAAAAAGATTGAAACAATTCCTTTTACCCCATAAGACCACCATGGACTAATGCTGGTCTTTAAGAATGACAAAAACAATGGAAAGCCTACATACACATGGAAACTGAACAATGCTCTACTCAATGATGACTTGGTCAAGGAAGAAATAAAGAAAGAAATTAAAGACTTTTTAGAATTTAATGAAAATGAGGACACATCATACCAAAACTTGTGGTACTCCATGAAAGCAGTACTAAGAGGAAAACTCATAGCTCTAAATGCCTACAAAAAGAGACTTCTTAAGTCTTAATGATGCTCCTATAAGAATTCCTAAAATTTTATCAATGATTACAGGTTCTTTTATAACGGGACTGTTATTAGGTCCCTCTCTAATACTCAGTGAGAACTCTGCCAGTCTCCTGAGTGTCATCAGTTAATTGCCCTTAGATAGTAACCAGACTTTCTCCTGCTCAGAGCACTTTCCAATGAGGTCATAAAACAATTAACCAGAGGTCACTAATAGGGAACTCATGATTTATTATAGGTAATAGGACAAAAGATAAAATATTGCCTGGGTCTATCTCTACAAAACTTCATTAAATTTTTAGTTATAGTTTTAAACCTTCAGTGAACCTGTGGAATTAGACAGGTGATGGTTGTTTAGCTAGATAATTGCTCCTAAGGGATATGGAGGTAAAGATTCTGTGTTGTAAACTTCTATTTCAATTTATGATTTGATTTTTTGGTGTGAACTTGTGATGAACTTTGTAGCATGTGACCATGTACTCTGAAAGATGCATAAGTACTGAAGACAAAGACAAAGAGAGTAGTAGTCATAGTAGAGTACTTGTAGATGTAGTAATTCATTAGGAGCCACTCGTTCTTTTTTTCCCTTTCCCCGGCCTAGAATTTTTTCCCTTAGAATTTTTCCTTTGTTAGAAATTTTTCCTTTTCCCCACTTAGGACCTTTTCACCTTTCCCCTCAGATAGCCTTCATAGGAAACTTTTTTACACTTAGTAATAAACTCTATTATAACTTTTCTAAGCTTTTTTCTTCCTGTGACCTCAGGCTAGCAAGCATAAGTCAGGGCCCAACAGTTCCTGCTGAGGGAGTACAAAAGCTGTTTGCCTAATCCTCTGCTGTTAGGCTACAGATGTTAATCACCTAAGCCTGCAATCTTTTACACTCAGAAGAAGGTTTTAGGATAGTACAAGGCTATTTACTTAATCCTTTGCTGGTTTTGGGCTGGGGTACTGGGTGCCAGAGACTGCAGTTTCTGGCCACAGGATCGCTCAGATGGCAGGCCAGCTACAGTAGCATAGTAAGTAAGCGTTTCTAGTATAGATAAACTTTTGGTACAGCAACCCTAAAAATCTTGTAAGGCCAAGGCTTTACCCTGAAACTCCTAAGAACAAGTCTTACCACCCTCAACCCCACCAATGCTCTTCCACTTCCATCCCCACTGGGCTGCCTCAAGAAAAACCAAGAAAGAGAAGAAAGAAGATTTCTTCTTGTCCTTTGCAGTATTGATTATTTAATTCCATGTATTTTTATTGTTCCATGATTAGTTGTAAATCTGTTGCTGTGACTAAACACGATATATTGAAAGGCTAAATAGATATGAGTTCCAGCCCTGACAGCTTGTGTTGGCTAGGATTTACAGTAAAGGGAACATCCATCTACTGTTTATAGGAGTACAAATTTACAGCTACTATAAAAATCATTGTGGGTTTTTTTTGAGAAGGTGGGACTAGATATATCTCAGGGTCCATAGATAGATAGATAGATAGATAGATAGATAGATAGATAGATAGATAGATAGATATAGATATAGATTAGATATAGATATAGATATAGATATAGATAGATAGATACAGATACAGATACAGATACAGATACAGATACAGATACAGATATAGATATATAGTTCCTGGGCATACACAAAGGACTTTAAATCCTACTACAGAGATTGTTGCTCACTTATGTTGGCTGAAGTTCTATTCATAATAGCCAGAAATTAGAACCTGCCTTGATAATTGTCAATGGATGAAGGCAATGTGGTATATTTATACAATATAATCTTTCTCATTCATTAAAAAATGAAATAATGAAATTCCCCAGGAAATAAGTGGAGTTAGGAAAAATTATCCTGAATAATGTAATCCAGACCCAAAAAGATATATTTGGAATGGTACATATTTACTTGTATTTTGGATACTACCTGTTAAGCCATTGATAATCCAGCTACAATCTACATAGTCACAGAAGTTAGGTATAGAGTAAGGGACTAGGCAGTGTGTCTACCTAAGAATGAAAAATACAATAAATAATTATGGGTGTATATGGCAGGCACTGGGACAGAAAGGAAGAGAAAAGGAGGGTGAGGGAAGAAATGCAAGAAGGGACAGATAAATTTCTGCATCATTTGAGGAGTGAGATGGAAACCTAATGTAGTGGAAGCATCCTAAAATATATGCATGTATGAAGGCAACCAATAAAATGGCAAACAACAGAGAAGCCAGAAAATATTGCTCATCTCCAAATGGGCCTTCCAATCAGGAATGGGTTTATTTAATGGTTTTTCTCCTCTGTAGACTGATGTTTGTAATACTAAAAAGTACACTGAAGAGTTTCCAAAGAAGAAAAGCAAATGGTAACACAGACACAAACTTTTCTATCTACAGTGGTGAAATATATGTAAGATAAATTGATACAATTGTGGCACATAAGTTGTGGGATTAACCAACCATTCCACAAGATGGAACCCATTTCTGACACTGTTGAATGGCCAAGAACCTGAGACTAGATAGACTAGTGATATAGATTTTTAAAAAAACAGTACTGCTAAGGAGATACAGCAATAAAACTACTCCTTGGTGCATTTTGCAATATTTGTAGACTAATTCCTTGCTCAGCATCTTCAGAGAAGCTTCCATATGTGTTATATGGAAACAAATACAGAGATTGACAACTGAACAGCGTACAAACAATGAAAAACTTAGAAGCACTCATTCCTAAATGGGATATCTCTATCAGTTCTCTCCGTCAGAGCTCAAAGAATTCTTCAAAAGAGGATGCAAAAAGAATGTAAGAGTCAGAGGAGATGAAAGAATATAAAAGCCAGAGGGGATGAGGCCACTAAGGAAATGAAGTCTTCTAAACACAGGAGTACTCAAGCATATGTGAACTCCCAGACACTGTGATAGTATGCACAGGGCCTGCACAAGTACACCAGATGAGCTCCCAGCACTGAGAAGAGAAATGGACACAGTTCCCATCCCTAACCCAGAAATAAAAGTGCAAATGTAAAGTTAGTTTTCCACAGCGGAGTCTCACTCTAAAAACAAGCAACAAGAAACAAAGAAAAAATGTGAAACAAACCCACTGACACTATTAATGATACTCAGCTATGCTTGCTGGTAGGAGCCTAGCATAACTGTCACCTGAGAATCTTCATCCAACAGCTGATGGAAACAGATGTAGAGACCCACTGTACAACATTTGGCCGGGTTCAGAGAGTCTTGTGGAAGATTCAGGAAAAGGATTGAGGGAACCAGAGGAGTCAAAGACACCACAAGAAGACCTATAAAGCCTGGACCTATAGAGGCTCAAAGATTCTGTACTACCAACCAAAGAGCATCCATGGACTGGACACATATATAGCTTTGTCTTCATAGTGGTCCCATAACAACTGGAGCAGGGGCTATCTCTGACTCAGATTCTGTTGGCTGCCTTTGGAGTCCATTCCCCTAGCTGGGCTACTTTGTCTGGCCTCAGTGGGAAAGAATGCACTTAGTCCTGAGGCAACCTGGTATGCAAAAGTGGGTAGCATAGAGGGCTTCCACTTTTCTGAAGAGATGAGGAGGATGGAATAGGGAAAGGAGAGTTGGAAGATGGGACTGAAAAGAGTGGAAGAAGGGGGTCTGCAATCAGAATGTAAAGTGCACATATCAAAGAATAAACGAGAAAAAACCCACAAGGGTGTCTTTGAATGTTGTATGCCTCAAATTATTTTCAGGGTCTTTTTCTTAACCTTACAAGTCCTTTGCATATGTATGATGGCTTCTGGTTTTGACTTCATTATGGAATCCCTGAGTGCAGTGTGTGAACATGTGTATCTCTGCATTTACTTGTGTTTCATGTGATTTCTTCTGCTTTGTGT
>JANHMN010001040.1:0-13379 GCA_030674055.1 Rhabdomys pumilio
TGTATATGTATATGTATATGTATATGTATATGTATATGTATATGTATGTATGTATACACACACACACACACACACACATACATTAATTAAAAAAAGAAAAAGGATTTCAGATTTTAAGATCTACTCTCACTGATTCTCAGCATGTGTTAAGACTCACATTACCTATATGATTAACTCTCCTTGCAAGACTACATTGAAATCATCTACCTTTGACATAAAACTGATAAAGTTTTGATGGTTATGATGAAGAACATGGTTCCTCAAAATCAATACTTTCTGTAAGAATGATGAGAGCAAAAGCTCTGTCTGAATCCAGATAGAATTCAAAATGGAGTTGCCTTGTGGCACAGTTCCACTGGGCTTATATCTGTCTGCCATTCTTCCACATTACTACTGAGAGTAGATAAAGAGGAAAAAGAAGAATCTCCTGACACCAAAAATAGAAACCACGTCTTCTTCTTGGATTAAAGTTTTAGACAAGTAAAACCTCTGCCTAGAGCACAATTATATAATCTCACTTGTAGCTGCCTGTGGCTACAAATACCGGGTTCTCCTGAAAGGAAGCCTGGGAGTGAACAAGAATGGAGGGAGAGAGAAACATGGGGCAAAGACAAAGTATTCTGATCAAGGCCCAAGGTTTAATATTTTGCTTTCACATATAAAGGGTAAGCATCACCCCCCAGAGTCTCTTCTCGGTCCAGCCCAGGGGCTGGGTAAGGAGATAGCAGTCCGGAAGGTGTAAAGGCTAGCTCAGCAGTCAGTCCATTCTTCTTAGGTGGGTAGTAGACCACAGGAAGCCAAAACTGGAAAGGCAATGCCTCCTCTGAGGTCCTACTGTTGTTTCATTTATTGTGGTAAATAACTTGCAGGCCTGCTTAGGACTGGGGGAAGGGCACAGTTCCCCCCTTAATTTTTTAAGATAGCAGTGCCAATATCTGGACTGGGCACAATATTTCATCCTGTCTAGTGTCTACAGTGGCCTGACAACTGTGCCTGGCTTAGGTTGGCATATATATTACACATCATTGAGGAAAATATACATAGCATATTGATGTATGCCTCTGTCTTAGGTTTATAGGAGCTCAAAACACTCTTACCCGTCATTGACTAACTGGCCATCATTGGCACACTCTTTAGACCCAGACCACATTCAGACCAAAGGACCTGTGGGCATGCACTAGATGCAATTCTTCACAGCAATTTGTATCTGTCAGGATGAATAGCTGAGCTTGCTGGGAGCAATCCTGTGTGAGGGCAATCAATCTGTTTAAAATATAAGGTTCAAAGGTTAAAAGTGACATGATTATTCAAGCAATGGAGAAAATAAGGTTGGAAGTGGAAGTATTTCAGTATCTAATCCAACTGCTAATTAGCAAGCATAAGACACAAGTCTAGCCACCAGGTATATAGTCGGTGGCTTTAAGTAATGATAAAAAACACTCTCCATTAAGAGTGGAGATTATATGTCAAGATAAATCAGATGGTTGATACAGATTTTGAGCCATCTTCATCATTAGAATCATAATTATTAGGCTCAAGATCTGTGTTCATTTGATGTATCAATCTTTCAGGCAGCCAGAAGGCTCCATTCTCTTTTGCTGAAAAAATTTAGACTGACCCATGACTTCAAATTAGAAGAGGATCGGGACCACACCAAGTATTAGTTAAGAGGTCTCTCCACAAGACCCTGAGTTGGAAGTAACTGGATGCCAGTGGTGATTCGCTGCAGACTGACCTTCACCATCATTTTGCAGAAAATTTAAAACAAGACAAAACAAGGTGTGTTTTTGGTGACCTTGTGAAGTATAATTCCCCCTTTCTAGTTTAAAAAGGCCAATTTTTTTAATTACTTGTAAAACCAGGGAAGAAGCACCATTAGCTGTTTTTCCCATACTTAGAGAGTTATGAAAATATTATTTTAAAGTTTCATAATTTCTCTTTCACAATTTCTTATCCTTGAGGATAATAAGGAAATATCAGCAATATTAAATTGTCAACAAAACATCTCAAATGTTTTACTGTTGTCAAATAAATGCAATAGCCAGTTCCATTACCTATCTTAGTCTGATATGGAACACCAAGCACAGGAAGATTATATAGGCAATAATTAATTATATTTTTACTTGCTTTACTTGTTAAAGTAGTTGCAACTAGAAAGCCTAAAAAGCTTCAAGTCACATGTATGTATTTTAATTTTTTTAATCAAAAATAAGTAACATCTATTTGTCCAAAGTGATTACGTATAAGTCCTCAAGGTTAACACCATTATCAAAAAATTGAAGATATTGAGAAAAAGTTTTTGCAATTTAACTTGCACACTTTCTAGAAATGGCACATTGTTGTCTTAAGTTATTACTCTTTTGATGTTTTAAAGAAAAAGATTGTGTAGCCAATAATTTTTGAAAGGCCTATAATATGTCTAGTATACAAATCTGCTCTGGCATTGTCCTGGGGTTCAGGCAATCCAAAGAGCTTTTAAATGTCTGATAAAGTTAAGAAATAGTACATGTCTCTTAAATTAAGCTGTATTTTTATAAATAAAATTTGAGAATTAGCAATATCTTTAAAAAAGGAACAATTTTAAGCAATTATAAATCATGTGCCTTATAATGGCCATGAGTGTATAAACTGAAAGCTTGATTTCTCAGCATTTCAAACAGTGGCTACAACACATAATTTAATTATTTGTGTTGAACCAGGGGAAAATCAAGTAAATAAACATGTGGTTTAATTACATATACTGTCTTCTCAATAGATGAGGCATCTGTAAATATAGTAATATAGCAAACATCTTTTTTATGGGCTGCATTCAATTTTATAAAATATACAAGCATGCATAGAAAAAAAACTGTAACAAATGATCACCAAATTTGTCTAAAATGTTTGCCATGTAATAGGCCAAATATCATTATTTTTCAATAACCAATTTAATTGCTATTTAGAATAAGGAATAAATCTTTTATCTAAAATGTTTTTAGGATTTTATCTTATAATCGTGTATTAACACAATTATAATTTTATAATAGGATGTTCAAACTTCATTTGTAGATGAAGAAAGATAAATCCATATTAATGGTTGCTTTTTCCAAAGGGCTGCTGTGGGCATATGAGTAGTAATAACACAAACAGCCAACAATTTATCAGTCCATATAATGTATCTGTTGATAACTAACAGCTTTTTAAGCTTTCAGCAAAGCTATCTCTCCTTTATAGTTAATTATGAAGGGGAATTAGAATTTGCATGCCCTTGAGAATATCAAACAGAGGTTTAAACCCTCCTATGATAAGCTTAAGATAAGATATTAGCCAATTAATAGCTCTTAACAACTTTTAAAAATCATTAAATGCAAATCAATTTAAAAGCAAAACATTTTCTTTTTGTATATACACCTACAAGCAAGAAGAGGGCACTAGATCCCACCACAAATGGTTGTGAGCCACTATGTGGTTGATGGGAATTCAATTTTTATATTTTTAGTTATAAGTCTAGCCTTTAATGGCTGAGCCATCTCTCTAGCCCCAACTATCTATTTTTATTACAATTTTCTATGCCACAATTTGTTTAGGATATAACTGAAGTCTCAAATTTTGAAAAGATACAGTCTTTGAATCTTTTCTGGAGCAACAAATACTCCAAATTTTAAAGCTTGCTATATTGGAACAAAGGCTTGCAGAAAGATTTCTTTAGAGAGATTAGCTAATAAAGTATCACACAATGAATAATATACACTAAAAGATTTTAACTCTTAATTTTTAGTATCAAAGTAACATTATTTTGTTATATATATATATATATATATGTATATATATATATTGAGAGAGAGAGTGCGAGAAAGAGAGAGAGAGAGAGAGAGAGAGAGAGAGAGAGAGTAAAGCAATTAACCATTCTTTGAGGCAAACATTTCTAACAATACCACTTTATAGGCTCTCAAAAATTACGAATAAATTTACTGAATGTAAATCTCTCACCTTCACCAGAAATGTAAAGGAATGGTATAAAAACGTCTTCTAGATCTATAATAATTCTAATACGTATTTACTGGAATGGCAGCTGGAATAGGAAATTTATGCTGTATAAATCTTAAGTTTGAACTTTGTTTTGGATTAATTTAATAACCAATCTTTTTTAGCTGAGTAAGAGTATCAAATAAAAGGCAATCTGAAGGCAACCTTGTCCTCTAAATACTATTACATACATTAGAGGAACCAAAAGCATCTTATTTTTAACGACTATGGAAGGAAGTGGACACAAAGGAACCAAAATAAATTGAACAATTTTTTTTTTTGTCATTGTTAGCAGGTATAGTTATAATGTCATGGAGCGAAGTAGGCATAATTTTAATGTCTCCAGCATAATCATAACTCTCCGCTCACAGACTGTTGTAAAAGTCTTTGGGTCATAGATTTATCCCTCCTTTCCTGCAAGAAACTGTGGGGAGCCGACAAAAGGCAGCTATCATCCTTGCAGCCATCTTGAGCCATATACCCTGACCAGAGATTTGATTACAATAGCCTACAACAGCTGAGCACACTCTGATAACATCTTGCTTTAGACACTCAGGTTCTTCCCTTGGGTGTGTGAGACTTAAAAGTGTGATTTAGAGCTGAGACTTAAGGGCGTGACTTAATGTGTGGTTTAGAGGTAAGCCATAAGGGTATGACCTAAGGGCATGACTTAAGAGCGTGACTTAGAGGTGTGGCTTAGAAGTGAGACATATAAAAGGTGAGAGACAGACAGAAGAAATTACCAGACAACAGATTACTTGGCAAGAGTACCACTTGGAACAGAGAATTAGGTATTAAGCACTTGGCACTTGGAGGAAGAACTTGGAATTAGACACTTGGCATTAGACATTAGGTACTTGGAGACACTAGGGACTAGGAACTAAGGACTAGGAACTCAAGACTTGGAACTTGGACTAAGAAGAGAGACTGAAGAATAAACAGGATTGAATCGCAATCTGTCTGGTCTCCATTCTTCATATCTGTCCTCACTCTCTGTCTTGCTGAACAGCTTGGGGCAGTGTGGGCTCTAACGATTTAGCCCCCAAGGCTTTTGGCAGTGCAGTTTCCAACACTGACAAAGCAGTCCGGCATTTTGACCCCCAAATGTGGGCTATTGTGGTTCTCAACATTTTTGGCACCCAATGTGGGACAAGCAAGGCAAAAGACAAATTCCATACCCTTTCTAAGATCTGGTCGTGAAGATCCAGGACAAAAGAAATGCTTGGCACCTGAGGTTCTGCAGAGCTCAGTCTGCATTTTCTTAATTCAAATGTAAATGTTCTTAATCTTGGCCTGTTTTATGTGGCTTGGCCCTTTTTGTAGGCCTGAACTGTACTGAATTTTTTTTAACTTTACATTTAAACTTTAAAGTTTAAAAGATATGTGTTGTATTTTTTCTCTATAAACACAGGCAAATCAAAAAGTCACAAACTCTCAATTGAACTACCAAGTGTAACCAATGGAATATTGACAGTTTAACTGTTTTAAAGCCTCTTTTGAAACATTAGAGTATAACCATAATTTTGAGAAACAAAACTAATATTTAAGGATGTAAGCAATGTATTTTCTCTAAAATCAACACCAAGTAGATTACGTTTATGTTACAAGGTTTTGCTGCCAATTTTTATATATAAATACATGATAGTGCAGCTTTTAATATCTTACTAAAGAGACATTGTTTTTAAATCCTATCTTTATACATCTGGTTTCTCAATGACTCCAGCCCTGAGTTACCAATCTTGAGCCAACTTTTGCTACTAAGGTTGTAAATTTTTAATCATACCCAATAACTTATAGGCCATTAATCTATAACCAAGACATGTAGAGTATATTTATACCTTAAAACAATTAGAAACAAAAATGTGACAACAAACACATCTTATATATTTAGACCAAACAAAATTTCTTGTTTTTTTGAGCTGTAATTTCAAGAGAGAAGCACCTTGTCACAAATATTTTTCTTTGACAAACCACTCTTAGCTTCCTTATTGAATCCAAAAAAACCTGTTGCTCCTTTAAAAGCAGCTTTTCCAGCTCAGCTCGACTCTTAGCTACAGATGTTAAGAAAACTTATCAGCCACTACTCTGCATATTAAAACTGCCTCTGAAACCAAGATAAACTAGACCAAGGGTTGGTTCAAGCAATTTTAATGATCTTTTGTACATTAAACATAGAACACCACAAAACATAGACCACCAATCATTCAAACAACGAAACGAGAAACATACAATGAGACATGTGGACATTGGCATGCCAAGGGACAAACAAATAAGGTAGAATTATGAATACTACTCAGTGATCTGCCCTTTTTTGTTTTTCAAATTCTTTAAAACCCTGTTCCTCTCATCTGAGGCCGCCACTCTTGGGCTTGCCAAAAACTCTTCTATCCTCAACTCACTGTCACTTCCCTAGATGAGCTAGCATCAGGTCAATGCTCACTCAATTCTAGAATCATATCCACCTTAATCGCACTTCCTACAAACACAGCCATAACTTAGCTAGCATCCTTGTTTACCAAGTGCTCCAGATACTCCACTTTTTCTTCCATTTATTCCATGGAGCTCCACCAAGACAGTATTCCTTTGCTAGTCTTCACTTATCAGGTTCCACGGGTGGGCACCATTCTGTAGCTGCCTGTGGCTACAGATAATGGGTTCTCCTGAGAGGTAACCTGGGAATGAACGGGAATGAAGGGTGAGAGAAACGTGGGGGCAAAGACAAAGTATTCTGATCAAGGCCCAAGGTTTAATATTTTGCTTTCACATATAAAGGGTAAGCCTCACCCCCCAGAGTCTCTTCTCGGTTCAGCCGAGGGGCTGGGTAAGGAGATAGTAGTCCAGAAGGTGTAAAGGCTAGCTCAGCAGGCAGTCCATTCTTCTTAGCTAGGTAGTAGATCACAGGAAGCCAAGGCTGGCAAGGCAATGCCTCCTCTTAGGTTTTACTGTTGTTTGGTCTATTGTGGTAAATGACTCCAGACCTGCTCAGGCCTGGGGGAAGGGCACACTCACTTCATCTACTTCTAACCACAAAGTGGTACAATATGCATTAATTTAAAAAAATTGGTTGCCTTTCTGCGTTGATGAAGGAAAGGGAATGATCATGTTTTAAATATCATAAAGCTAATGAATCAATTACAAAAAAAAGAAAAGAAACAAAATATTAGGTAGTGGACATGTTTTTTCTCCCATTTTAAAGGCTTGTCTTATAACTCTTATTACTAAATTATAGTGAAAAGTACCCAAGATACGGTTAAAATAGGGATGTGAGCTACATATACTTTTAATATATCTAATAAATTCAACCATTCAATGAATCCTTCTGAGTTATACAGTTTAAGGCATTATTGATAACAAGAGAATCAAAACTACTATTCTCATTTATGGACAGTTCAACGGTAAATGAGTACAAACTAGGAAGTTGGCCACTGTGGTCCATGCCTATGATCCCAGACAGAAACTGAGGAAGCTGAGGAAGGAGAATATTGGAGGCCATATATGAACATTCTGAATTAAAAAACAAACAAATAAACAAACCACCAAGACATTAGTCAGTCTACTTTGAATATACCATCAAGTACTACTAAGATCCAAGAATGATCAGAGAAAGAGTTGAGAGCTGCTTTTTAGATTCACAAAGGAATTATGTTTTTTTCTTTGTTTGTTTTTGTTTTTTTTTCTGTGAAATTGATAAGAAGATATATATAAATTCTGAATGGAAATGAAGGTCAACATAGCCAGAAGAATGTCCAGGGAACAGGCAGGGTTAAATTCCTGATGGTGAAGTATGCCTCTCAAATAAAAAAGATGCCAGTGCTGTGGGCCTGGTTCAGATAACAAAGTAGGAGAAAAACCTGTCAGGCATCAGTTCCTGGTTAGGTATGAACCTGAAGACCAGAGTTAGGGCTTTGCGCTCCAGTCTAAATTACAAGAAGCTGCTAGAGAAATTTGAGCAGAGAAATAATAACCAACTTGAATTTATTCAAAAAGCAAGTCCCTCAAGTAAGGTGCTCACCTAAGCTGCATTAAAACTTCATTTTAATGTATTTCATTTAGCAAAATCTGAGACCCTATGGTGAAATGTAATGACATGATTTCCTAGTAGAAGGCAAGTGGAAATACAATCCCATTAAGGCTCCAGTGGGAAACTCAGTAGAACAGGTTGATTAGACCTTTCTTCTGTTGTAACTGAAAGATTACCTTAATTGATTTTGCCTTCTGAATTGTGCTATTATCTCTGGACCCATAGGGAAAACTAAAATGCAATAGAAAAACTGAAGAAAAATATAAACCTGTAATAGCAAACAATTTTTTTCTTTGTTTTATAAAATGTATAGTAAATGAAAACAAAACAAAACAAAACAAAACAACAAAACTCCTCCTTGCTTTTCAGAAATATTTGTAAGGGGGAAGAGGGACCAACGTCTGCAGCACAAGAAAATGACATCAGCCTGTATTTGTATCTTACTACCAATCAATAAAATACAATATAAAAATAGTGGGCATTGTCTGTGGTCTTCTACACCCTTCATCAGATGCAGCATTGGGAAAGTTACAGAGCATTTCAGAATTTTAAATACTGGAATTTACTTTCTTATTTTTTGAAGATGCAATGTAAAATATGATTATGAAATTGTATGGCTAGAAATATGAGAGGAACTTAAAGCTACTAATCTCTGTGTGCATTCTAGCTTTGTTTTATTTGCTTTTTTTGGATTTAAGATAAAGTCAATGTGACGCATACAGCAAATTGGTCTTGAAGTTATTTCAATCATCCGGCCTCAGCAGAGGATGATCTTGAACTTCTGATTTTCAAACTTCTGCTCCCAAGTGCTGGGATTACAGACATGAAACACATTATCGCGGTTCTAGTATTAATCAAGTGTTTGTCAATTAAAACATTCAAAACATTCAACATTTCTTCTAAGGAAATGTTTTAACATTTTAAGAATCATTTCTTGGGTATTTCTTGTGGTGTGGTTGAGGTGTTTTATTTCTGTTACAGAACTGCCAATAAAGGATATAAAACATCCAGAACGTTTTATCCTTCACACTCTATCAAATATCAAATAGATTTCTAGTTGCTAATACTTGCATTTTTTTTTTTTTTTTTTTTTGCCTCTAGTAACTCAAGTTATTTTTCTCACCTGTAAAATGATGACAAGTTCTGGAAATTTAATGCTGAAGTCCATTAAACACAACCAACATCCTCTACCAGTTCTTCATAAAAAAACTAATGTTTAAATACCCTAGCTTTCCATTCCTTCCAATGAGAAAACTCAAAGTGTGTGCAATGTACCAGTTTCTAAACTTGTTCTAATAAGGAATAAAATCTAGTTGTTTCTAGCTCAAAAACAATGGGTTTGAAAATCCTCTCTCTTCTGGCTGTGCTTTGAAGCTGTTTTTACTTTGTAGGCTTCTCACTGTAGTTCATCTTTTACCTCTGCAATGGGATTGTTTATCCTTGAGTTCATTGTCTTAGGGATTGCTTTTTGTGCAAAGCAAATCGACAAGAGAAAAGACTACATTCCTACTTCAGAAGTGGAATCCTTATGCTTGTATGCAAGAACAATTAAATAGACAAAAGGACAGAACCCAAGAGGTCAGTACTTGTCCATGTACCATCGTAGACAATAAGAAGTAAGGGGGAAAAAAGATACAGGTGGAAAATAAAGGTTGGAATGGTAAAGAAACTACTAAAAAAAGAATGTCATCTTTATTCTTGGGAAAAGGGAAAGGAAAGAATCACATGATTAAGTTAAAAATTATTAATTAAAAAAAAAAAAAACAGAAGACCACATTTAGGCACTGAAATGTGTCATTTGATAAACAACTGTGGACTCAAATAAGGCAATATTCATATTGCAAACAAACAAGGGTCAGACTCTGGAGATAACTGAAAGGCAGCAGGACTTCCAGCTGGGTTCCTACATATAGAATATAAAGGAAATTGTAATTTAGATAACAAAAACATTTTTCCTACAAAAGGAATGCTGGACTATCGATTAATTAAAGTTATAACTTAGAAAGTAGTATTAGTATGAATTTAATTAGTGTAAAAATACACTAACCAAAGTATAGTAGAATACTGCTAAACATCTGCCAGTAGAACATCTTTTTAGTTTCTAATCTAAACTAGACTAATTTTCAGCCAAATAGAGATTCAAAATGACTGCCCATATTCTCAGTATCTTTTAAGATGATGACAAGGGTAGGAATCACAAGCTTCTAATCAGGGACCAGAGAAAACTCAGAAATGAAAATTAGTTTCAAGGGGGAAAGAACAATCACTCAATATAGTCACTTACAGGAAGGAGGCTTCTTCCAGATATGACAAAAGGGAGCATCTTCAGTAATATAATGAATTAGTGAAATAGCATTAAAAATCTAAAATATGAAACATTAAATATTTTCTATAATTTGTACTCAAAATCCATGAAGGACAAAATAAAACACTCGTTCTAGTTATCAGTGGAGTGAAAAATCAGACAATGAAGAATCATGAAGGAGACAATCTTTTTGATTTCACTAAGTTATTAGGGAGGGAAATTGAATGACAGGTATCAGAATCTCAACAAATCTATCACTGTCAGCTATCCAAAAGGGATAAGAAGCTTCTATTGTCAGCTATAGTTCAGTCAGTTCAGTTACTTAGTACAAGTCAATTTGTGGTCTTTATGACATCCCAAGCATCTGACTTCCTAAAGGAGTACTGTTCCTGTGAGACAGAACAACCGGATTTTCAGGATACACTCTAATGGAGAGACAAAAGACTACAGGAAAAAATTTAGAATGTAAAAAGGGGGCTGTAGGACAGCCAGAAGAGGAAAAATTTACTTTGAAAACTAAATGCAAAGCTAATTCTACTCTGCTTTCTGGTTTTTGTTGTTGTTATTTTGTTTTGTTTTCCCGATGTGACAGGTACCCTTTAATATGATTCAGGAATCTTCATATTTCATATATCATAGATACCCTAAATAGAAATCCTGGCTCTTCATACAAGGTCTGGACCTAGGATCCCCACATATATGTAGCAAATATGCAGGTTGATTTTCATGTGGGTCATAAACAACTGGAGTGTGTGTTATCCCAAAAGCTGTTGCCTGTCTTTGGAATCTGTTCCCCAATTGGGCTGCCTTGTCTGGCATCAGTGCGAGACTGTACCTAGCCCTGAAGAGACTTGATATACCAGAATGGGGGTGATCCACAGGGGAAGAGGTACTTACGTGAAAGAAGAGAAAGGGAAAGTGGTAAGGAGTTTTCTAAGGAAGAGGGGGCTGTGATAGGATTATAAAGTGAATAAATAATTAATGGAAAAAGAAAAAGAAACCCTGGCTCTCCAACATAGTAGCTGAATAACTGGGGATAGGGGGATATTAATTAACCTTTCTAAGTCTAGTTCTTGGACAATAAAGGCTGTTGTATCAGAAATAGAATATGCTTAAGTGGGGCACATGACAGGTGGTCAGTTGATTATTACTATCAACAGTATTATTAGAGATAATGCCTGGATCTAAATCTAGACTTCTAGGAAGGATAAGAAAGTGTTGGCAAATGGAGCAATGGTTTAAATGAGCTGTGATGATGGCTACCTTTAGCTCTTTTAGCAGATGCTCAAGTTAATTACAAGCCCACCATGAAGTAAAGACTTCCAGGAAGAAAGATGATAAAATTCTTCAGAATCTGTTTGGCTGTTTTTAGATCATTTCAAAACAAACAAACAAAACCCAACTCTTTTCGGGTCAGGTGAAACCTGTTTCTTTCTGAGCCTCAATGAGGAAAAAAAAAGACTTTATATTACATGTATCTCTTACAAGACTATACACTAAATGTTGACGTCGATTAGCAGTCATGCAAAGACTATTTCTTGGGTATTCATGAATACCAACCAGCACAGAAGGCTGTTTCTGGGTGGAATGTTTTCCAAGTGGATGTGGTATACCTGTTTTGAATACAGGTTACTGTTCCTCTCAGCAAAAGCAAAAAACAAAACAAAAACAAAACAAAACAAAAACAAAAACAAAAACAAAACATTTCTTTTGATAGATCTCATTTCTCTACAGGAATAGAGACAAATACTGCATGGTAGTACACGTCTTGATGATATTTGGAGAAGTAAGCATTTTGTTAAGAGATGTAATTAAAATATTCACAAATGCTAGTATAAATAAAAATGAAATGCTCTCAGATATGCATTTGAAGAATGACTGAAATAAATTATAAGTGGGATAAGCCAATTACTTTAGTACATTTACTTTCAATTATGTAGATTTTCCAAGTTTTTAAATCTTAAATCCAGATTAATAATTGATTACTATGTGCAAGGAACATGGTTTCCAAAAAAAAAAAAAAAAAAAAAAAAAAAAAAAAAAAAAAAAAAAAACCAACCAAAATGTAATGATATATTGGCTTTTCTTGCAATTTATAAATAACAAGTATGTTTAATCTTGCTTATATTAATTAAAAGCTAACATTAAACTAATGGTTATTTCACAATAGGTTTTTTATAATCAGTTCCAAAAGAAAGAGAACACAATTAAATCTGAGAACATGTACATTTTTAAAGTGTAGCAGTCAGTATCATGCCCATTTTAGGCCTCAGTACATGGAGTGACATTATATGCATCTTCTTACAGAGTGTCCTCTCATGATTTTAGCATTTACTAATATGTAATACCTAAAGCTAAATAAAAAATTTTATTCCAGCCAAACTTTCTAAGTTTATGTTGTTAAATTCTACCATACTTGTTATAACCAGGACTCATTTTCACAAATTTTTCTATACTTGGGAAAATGTATATTTCAAGGATAAAAAGGGGAACAAACTCCTACTTAGTTTTCTACACATTTCTAGATGGTGCCAGCAATGGGCATCTTTACAGTTTAAACTAGGCATGAGGCAGTGAGTAAACTGCTAAATGAAATAGTAATTAGGGTTTCACAGAAACATTGAATATTTAAATGATTGGAGTATCTCTATGCCCTCATACAATAAGAAATATCTACTGTTCTTAAAAATGGCTGATAACAATTCCATTTTTAAAGTCACATAACATAATGCGTTATGGGGTACAGTTTATCAAAAAGATTTCAACTTGTTATCTCATTGTTCTGTTCTTAAGTCTTACCTTCAAAGACAAACGTATACCTAATTAAAATATCTACATTGTGTCATTCTAATAAAACAGGAGATGACCCAATGGTAAATCAATGAACCAAGAAATAAGCTAGCAAATAGTGACACATCTCAAGAGTGTTTTTATTTGTTACTGTATCATTCTCATTCCCAATTGAGGCTCTCATTTGCATGTGCAACAATACTACTGTAGTATTACAAACATTTCAAAATATATTATGTAGTCATGTTTTTGTTGTCT
>JANHMN010001041.1:0-13345 GCA_030674055.1 Rhabdomys pumilio
ACACACACACACACACACACACACACACACACACACACACACACACATGCCATGTTTGTTTTTCTGGGTCTTGATTACCTTCTTCATGGCGATCTTTTCTAGTTCCATCCATTTGCTGGCAAATTTCATGATATTTTTGTTTTTGATGGCTGAGTAATACTCCATTGTATAAATTTACCACATTTTCTGTATCCATTCTTTGGTTGAAAGAAATTTAGGTTGTTTTTAGTTTCTGGCTATTACAACTAAAGCTGCTATGAATATAGTTGAGCAAGTGACCTTGTGGTATGGTTGAACTTCTTTTGAGTATATGTTCAGGAGTGGTATAACTGAGTCTTAAGGTAGAACTATTTACAATTTTCTGTGAAAACATCAAATTGATTTCCAAAGTGGTTGTACAAGTTTGCACTCTCTCCAGCAATGGAGGAGTAGTCCTATTGTTTTACATCCTTGTCAGTATGAGCAGTTGACTGAGATTTTGATATTAGTCATTCTGATGGGTGTGAGATGGAATCTCAGAGTTGTTTTGATTTGCATTTCCTGATAACTAAGGATATTGAACATATCTTTAATGACTTCCTTTCTATTACAAATTCCTCTGCTGAGAATTATCTGTTTAAATCTGTATCCCATTTTTAATTGGTTTATTTGGTTTGCTGATATCTAGTTTCTTGAATTCCTTATATATTTTAGATGTCAGCCCTCAGTCAGATTTGGAGTTGGTGAAAATCTTTTTCCATTCTATAGGATGCTAGTTTGTCTTTTTGGCAAAGTTCTTTGCTTTACAGAAGCTTTTCAGTTTCATAAGGTCACATCTATTAATTGTTGTTCTTAGTGTCTGAGCTTGGTGTTCTATTCAGGAAGTCATCTCCTGTGCTAACACATTCAAGATTATTCTCTACTTTATTTTTCATTAGGTTTAGTATATCTGGTTTTATGTGAGGTATTTTTTGATCCACTTGAATTTGAGTTTTGTACAGGGTGATAGACATGGATCTTTTAGCATTCTTCATGTAGGCATCCTGTTAGACCAGCACCATTATTGGAAGATACTTTCTTTTAATTTTCATTGTGTAGTTTTAGCTTCTTTGTCAAAAATCAAGTGTCCATAGGTGTGTGTGAGTTTGCTTGTGTACTTCAAAGAAATTCTATTTATCAGCCCATCTGCTTTTATGCCAGTAGCATTCAAGCATGCAGTTTTTTATAACCATTGCTATGTAGAATAGCATGAAATCTAGGATGTCAGTACATCCAGAAGTTCTTTTATTGTTTTTTCTATAAAAGTATAAATGTATTACTTTTTTCTTTTTTTATTTATATTTCAGATGTTGTCACCTTACCCCATTTCCCCCATGCCTAGAAAGCCCCTATCCTATCCCCCCTCCTCCTGCTTCTTGAGGATATGCACCAACCAACTCACCCACTCCCTCCTTTCCACCCTCGAATTCCCCCCACACTGGGCATCCAGGCTTCATGGGACCAAGAATCTCCTCTCTCACCTATGTCCAATAAGGCCATCCTCCTCTACATATATAGCTAGAGTCATGGGTCCCTCCCTATGTGCTCTCAGGCTGGTGGTTTGGACCCTGGGAGCTCTGGTTGGTTGGTATTGTTGCTCTCCCCATGGGGCCACAAACCCCTTCAGCTCCTTCAGTCTTTTCTCTAACTCCTCCATCAGGAACCTCATGATCAGTTCAATGGTTAGGTGTGAGAATCCACCTCTGTATATGTCAGGCTCTGGCAGACCTCTAAGGAGACAGCTATATCAGGCTCCTGTCAGCATTTATTTCCTGACACCCACATCAGCATCTACCTTTGGTGACTGCACATGGGATGGATACCCAGGTAGAACAGTCTCCAGAGGACCCCTCCTTTAGTTTCTGTCCCACACTTTGTCTTCATATTTGCTCCCATGATTATTTTATTACTCCTAAGAAGGATCAGAGCACCTTTGGTCTTCCTTCTTCATGAGCTTCATGCGGTCTGTGAGTTGTATCTTGGGTATTGCGAGCTTTTGGGCTAATATCCAATTATTAGTGAGTGAATACTATCTGTGTTCTTCTGTGATTGGGTTACTTCACTCAGGATGATATTTTCTAGTTCCATTCATTTACCAAAGAATATCTCAAATTCATTGTTTTTAATAACTGAGTAATATTCCATTGTGTAAATGTACCATATTTTCTGTATCCATTCCTCTGTTTAAGGACATCTGGGTTCTTTCCAGCTTCTGTCAATTATAAATAAGGCTGCTATTAACATAGTGGAGCATGTGTCATTGTTATATGTTGGAGCATCTTCCAGGTATATGCCCAGGAGTGGTATAGCTGGGTCCTCAGGTAATGCTATGTTTAATTTTCTGAGGAACCACCAGACTGATTTCCAGAGTGGTTGCACTAGCTTTCAATCCCACCAACAATGGAGGAGTGTTCACCTTTCTCTACATCCTTGCCAGCACCTGCTATCACCTGACTTTTTGATCTTAGCCATTCTTACTGGTGTGAGGTAGAATCTCAGGGTTGTTTTGATTTTCAGTTCCCTGATGACTAAGGATGTTGAACATTTCTTTAGGTGCTTCTCAGCCATTGGAATTTCCTCTGTTGAGATTTCTTTGTTTAGCTCTATACCCCATTTTTAATAGTGTTATTTCGTTGTCTGGAGTCTAATTTCTTGAGTTCTTTGTATATATTGGTTATTAACACTCTGTCAGATGTGGGATTGGTAAAGATCTTTTCCCAATCTGTTGGTTGCTGTTTTGTCCTATTGACAGTGTCTTTTGCCTTACAGAAGCTTTGCAATTTTATGAGGTCCCATTTGTCAATTCTTGATCTTAGAGCATAAGCCATTGGTTTTCTGTTCAGGAACTTTGCCCCTGTGCCCAAGTATTTGAGGTTCTTTCCCACCTTTTCTTCTATTAGTTTCACTGTATCTGGTTTTATGTGAAGGTCCTTTATCCACTTGGACTTGAGCTTTGTACAAAGGATAAGAATGGATTGATTTGTATTCTTCTACATGCTGTTCTCTAGTTGAACCAGCACCATTTGTTGAAAATGCTGTCTTTTTTACACTGGATGGTTTTAGCTCCTTTGTCAAAGATCAAGTGACCATAGGTATGTGGTTTCATTTCTGGGTCTTCAATTCTATTCCATTGATCTTCCTGCCTGTCTCTGTACCAATACCATGCAGTTTCTATCACTATTGCTCTGTAGTACAGCTTGAGGTCAGGGATGGTGATTCCCCCAGAAGTTCTTTTATTTTTGAGAATAGTTCTTGCTATCCTGGTTTTTTTGTTATTCCAAATGAATTTGAGAATTTCTCTTTCTAACTCTGTGAAGAATTGCATTGGGATTTTAATGGGGGTTGCATTGAATCTGTAGATTGCTTTCACTGAACAATATTGTTTTAGCTATCCTGCGTTATCTGTTTTTCACTATGAACTTGAGTATTATTCTTTTCTGTTCTTTAAAGAACTATATTTGAATTTTGATGAAAATTGTGGTGAATCTGTAGATTACTTTTGGTAGGGTATATTAACATTCTTTGTATGTTAATTCTACCAATCAATGAGCATGAAAGACCTTTCCATCTTTTGATATATTCGTTCATCTCTTTCTTCAAAGATTTGAAGTTCTTGTCATTCAGACATTTCCCTCCTGGGTTGGAGTTATACCAAAATATTTTATATTATTTGTAGTTACTGTAAAGTATGTTGTTTTCCTAATTTCTTTCTCAGTTCATTTATTGTTTGTATAGGATGGCTACTGTTTTTTTTTGAGTTAATTTTGTATCCAAGCACTTTGCTGTAGGTGTTTATCAGCTGTCTGAGTTCTATGGCAGAATTTTTGGTGTCACTTAATGTATCCTAATCACATCATCTGTGAATAGACATGTTTTAATGGTTTGATTTCTGCCCTTTTAATTTGTATTGGCAAGATCTCCTAAGGTCTTTGGTCTAGCTTGAACTTCAAGTACTATATTGAATAGATATAAAGAGAGTGGGCAGTTTTCTCTTGTTCTTGATTTTAGTGATATTTGTTTATATATCTCTTTATGTAATTAGATATTTGGTATTGGCTTGCTGTCTATTGCTTTAATTGGTTTTAGATATATGCCTTGTATTCCTGATCTCTCTAAGACATTTATCATGCAGGGGTGTTGAATTTTCTCAAAGGCTCTTTCAGTATGTAATGAGATGATCATGTGGTTTTGTTCTTTTTTTCAGTTTGTTTAAATAGTGGTTTATTGTTAGATTTCCATATATTGAACTATCCCTACATCCCTGGAATGAGGCCTACTTGATTATGGTGGATGATGTTTTTTATGTGTTCTTTGATTTGGTTTGCAAAGATTTTACTGGGAGTTTTTGCATTAATGTTCATAGAGAGAATGGTCTGAAATTCTCTTTCTTTGTTGAGTCTTTGTGTAGTTTAAGTGTCAGGGTAACTTTGGCCTTATAAAGTGAATTTTGCAGTGTTCCTTCTGTTTCTATTTTGTGTAATAATTTGAAGAACATCGGTATTATCTCTTTGAAGTTCTGGTAGTATTGTCAACTATAACCTTTTGGCCCTAGGGCCATTTTTGTTGTTGTTGGAGGACTTTTAACTACTGATTCCATTTCCTTAGGGGGTCAATCTTGGTAAGATATGGAGCTTAACAAATTTTTATTCCATGCTTTAGTGACAAATCTAAAAATTTCCTTTTTTATGCAGCCTGTCTGCAGTTTCCCCATTCAAATATATTTAAGGAAGCACATAGGAAGATACAAAGATAAGACCTACCGAGAAGGCTGTATGAGATGCTCAAATCCGGGCTTCTGGTTATGATCTTTGCATGCTGCTCAACAAACCCATCTGCAGGGGTGAATAAAGAGTGGAATGACTTTACTTCCTTTATGCAGCCACACACCACGGGAGAGTGTTGAAAATACTTAGGAATGTGGATGGTTCTTCCTAAGTCACTGTCTATAGAAGATGCATCTGCTTTATTTACACAAAAGGAACCTTAGGTACCTGAACTAGACCCTATGTTTTTACTCCAATATAATTTCTTTTAATTAATCAATTAATTTTTGATATTTCTTTTTGTATTGGACATTTTGTATATTTACATTTCAAATGTTATCCCCTTTCCCTGTTTCCCCTCTGGAAACCCCTCTCCCATCCCCCCTCCCACTGCTTCTATGAGTATGCTCCCCCTCCCACCCACCCACTCGGACTTTACTGCCCTGACATCCCCCTACACTGGGGAATCAAGCCTTCACAGGACAAAGAGTTTCTCCTCCTATTGATGCCAGACAATGCCACCCTCTGCTACATATGAGGCTGGTCCCTTGAGTACAAATATCAAATTCCAAGGCTGTTCATGTTGACAGAATCTGACTTTTCTCATATATAGAATATTTAAGTAAGTATTTGCAACACTTATTTAAAACACCAAATATCAGTCATAGACTAATATTAGTCATAGAATAATTAGTCATAGGATATTCTACAATAGAAGGTATCCAGCTTTCCTTGTAAAGAATCAGACATAGCCACTGTGTGGCTGGCAGGCCATGTAAGTGTGTTGTAACTACAGTTCTGTGGCTGGGCACAGAAGCAACTCGAAACTATCATAAAGAATGGGTGTGTCTTGTGCCTTTGCTCCCATAGAGCTCTGTCTGTGACTGCTGAGGTGTGAATTTCCTATGTTATCCATGGAATACGACTGACAACCATCAAAGCATGCTTAGCCCAAGGGCCACAGGCACAGGCAGATAGGCTGAAGGCTGGGTGTGGTGTGTGGGTAGCCACCTGCTGCTTTCTATCCCATGGTAATTTTCAGTAAATATTAATTTCTCTGAGGTGACAGGGGTCTGGTAGTGGCAGGGTTCTCACTAAATGAGGATCATAACTTATTGTCCTGATAGCTTCTCTAAGGAAGAGAAAGGCAAAGAGTCAACATTTAAAAACTCTCCATGTCCTTTACATTTTCTGTCTTTAGGAAAGAAAGCATGCCAAACATGGTCACAGAAGTCCCTCAGGGGGATAGGTGCTATAGCTTGATATCTTCCTGCTTAAGTATATACTTAGTCCTATCCAGCATCAGCAGACTTCTTTTTCTTATTCACTCACTAATAGGCTTTGAAAATACATTGAACTTCTGCTTTGAAGAAGCCCTGAGGAGGTAGTGAACGGTAGAAATTTAAGGCATATGTGGATAGTATGAGCCCCTCAGAAGTCCTCAAAGTGAAGCCCTCCAGAGGCAGAGTGGAACAGCTCCAGAAGGCTGGGAGCAGTCATCCACAGATGTTTTGGCTTGTGGGTTTGCCCATGAGTAAATGCAGCATGCACCTTAGGAGGAGAAGAGGAGGGTCTCCACGTGACAGCCGCAATTCAGAGCCAACTAGTAAACATAGCTTTCAAATGTACACATGAATCTTTTAGCCACAGACACTGAGAACTCAGTAGCCTTGTCTCCCATGATGAAGGACAGTAATACTTTCTATGCATATTTGTTATTAAACATGGACACGGATCTTTCTTGCTTGCTGAGATTCTTGTCTTTTTAATAACTGCCTCTTTCCAACTGTGGGAGATTCATTGAATGCTCTGTCATGCTTGATATGTTTCTCCATATTTTTTCAAGATGGCTTTTCTGAATTAACACCCATAGCCACGCCTCCTCTTCACCACAGTCACCTCACACATGGGTTAGATTGCCTCAAAGAGAAACTTAGCATGACGGCTTGATTTTTCAGTGAAAACATTAATTAAATTGAAGAAAAAGAGAAGAGTTTAAATGTCTTATAGTCATCCAAATTCCAGCAGTCTTCACAGAAATGAGACAAAATAAAAAGGGAAAAATCAAATCTTCAAACTGCTAAGATAGTTGACTGAAGCCAAAGCCTGAAAAATGTCGTCACCTGTCCAGGCAAGGTGCCTGCTGACTGAAGAGTTTGCCCTGTGTACTAATGCACCCAATTTCCAAACAGCATGGAAATCTCCCTAGAGCAAGGTGGCAGCATTAATGGGCTAATTTTATGTGACATATTCTCAATGGTTTCAAGTGTTTTTCATAAACTGTGGGTTACTAAATTCACACAACTGTTCAGTGCAGTGTTCAGAACAAGTCAATCTTACTGAAATGACCTCTGGGGGTCTAAAGTTGTAGGGGCCTGCCCCAGCTCAGCTGGCATGGGCTTATGTGGAGATTGCAACTTCAGCCTAAGAAGGCACTTTTTCTTTTCCAATAGCTCATTATCTTTCCGTTAGATAAATTTCACTAAGGCTACCATTAGTGCCTTACTCTGAAAAAAACAAAACAAAACTAAGCTGTTAACGCTGCTGCCTTTGATGAATTTCTATTACATCCACAGCCTTTGTTGAAAGCAGCAACTTTTCATCCCATAATCTATCTGTTACCCTTGCCAATGAAATTTGAAATTCTGGGCCAAGATCTTGTTGCTTCCTCATGCTGTTCTTTCCTGAGAACTCAACTGGTGTAGAATGTTGTTTAACATTTCAGAATATCAAAACATTTTTGCAAAGCCAAGTGTCTTAGATGGTGTTAGGCTCTATCCTTTGAATTGGATGCATTAATCCAGCATCTCACGCAGATGTGCAATTGCCATTATTACTAATGAGACAGAGACATGAACTTCATGTCTGACGAGATTCTGCCAATAATTGGACATGGTGCAGCTCAGAAGTTACATGGATCATCTATTTCTTTCCTGTCCAATGAGAAGAGTCAGTCAAGGTGATCTCAGGCCAGTAAAGATAGGCATATGTGCAATGTCTGCCAGTGTTTGCTTTAAGGGGGTTGGCTGCATTTGTCCTGAAGAACAAAGAGACTCCTAATTGCTTTCTAAATTTTGATTTAGTAGATATCTGGGGAAAGTTCTCCAAGACATTAAGGTAACTGCTCTCTCAAGCCAGAAAAACACATTCAACCACCCACTAGCAAGTATTTGCTGCCAGAGCTGTAGATGATTGACAGAGTAGCTTCCAGGCACCTTCTGGAACCTTCATTGGCAACACGTGGAATAATGCCTCTCAGGTTTTCTTTTCTCCCCTTTCAAACTTTCAATTCCCATACTGCAGCTGCCAGCGTGACCCTCATCTACTGGCGTCCCTGGGGTTTTAACCTAGGTTATAAAAGACACAGTGGCAACTTCTGGAGGAAACCTTAGCTTTGGATACAGTTATTCTTTAAGTGGCTAAGGAAACTCATGGGAGTCTGTCTTTATCTACATTAACCAAAGAAGGTAAACATGAAAGAGAGTGGTTAACACACTTCTGTATGTGATCAAATGATGTTCTTTGCAAGGTTTAATTCTCTGTTCTCCCTATTTCTATCTCTCTCTCTCTCCTCCTCCTCCCCTCTTTCCACTCTTCATCCACTTTCTACCCTCCCTTTCCTTTTCTTTTGACATTCAAGTGTCTGGTATAACATGAAAACAGTAAAATATTTAGAAGACCCCAATGTAATCAAGTTTATTTTTAAAGTTAGGCCAAAAATACAGTTAGACGCCAGTGATTGGTGTCATATAAATTTATTGTTGTATATCAACACGTCTGAAGCTTATCTCGGTAAACACCAGGAGCATCTAGCTTGAATTCATTTTAGAGTTCTAGCTGTTCTCATTCCAGAGTTGATCTCTTTGGAATTCACCTAAACACATCTGGCTATATTTTATATGCCCACTACATATTTGTTAAATTATATTGAATAAAATTTGAAATTGTATCTGTTACTTCTCTTAAATCCTCAGCCATCTGAAGAATAAATCTTTGTAACTCAGCAATATTTTAGCTACAAAATGAAGAGAATCCAGCCTGGACACAGTTGTTTTCTTTTTATTGTTTTCTATCTTGGTGCTTTTCTTATGCCATTTGCTGTTTTATTAGCCCCTTGGCAGGGAGTTTTTTTTTTTTTTCACCACAGTATCTTAGTAACCAACAAGGTGGCTTCTTCAGGGTTCCTGGTGTTCATCATGCCCAGGAACTGTAATATGGCAAATTTCATCTAGTCAAAGCGAGTCCATTTTAAAAGTCTGCCAATGACTACAGTGTTTGCAGTAATTTAAGAATATTGATAGTGGTAACCCTTGGGAAATACAACATGATTTTTTTTCTTTGTAAAAACAGAAATATTTTTTCCTGATAGAATAATGTCCTTTGAAAACACATCTCTAAACCTGAAAGAAATGTTTTCTCATTTCAAAGGCACTAGTTCATTGTCATTAGTGCCTTGTTTAATGAAGCTCATTAGTCTGGGTCTAGGAGAAAGCTGTTATAACTGAGTTAATACTGTATGAACACTTATTGTTTTTCCTGGCTCCTCATTCCATGATCTCTCATCACCACTAAAGAACAAACACAAGGATGGCTGGCCTTATTTGATGATAGGCTACACATTTTTGCTGCCCTTACTGTTATGTTTTATTCTTTACTTATAATTTTTTATTTTCATAACCACTATTAAATGGGTACCTCTGTTTATTTATTTCCACATGTCTCATCCTTCCAAAGCTTTTCTACAGCTTACAGAAGCATGAAAAAGGACTTGAGCCCATGTACCTCTTCAGTCAGCAAATTCATTTTGATTCTGTCCAAGTTACCCGATGCTCATGATTTTTAAAATGATAATAAATTCTTTTTATATTTGAAGCTTTCTGTCATTTATCACTTTGCCCGTAGGTCACTAAAATATTAAGAAATCTATCGCCCCCTCTCCCTTTTGTGAGGGTCTATGAGGTAAGATATCACAATAGCAGGTAAGAGATCTGCAGACGCCTAATTATAGTCAATTCCTGATTACACTTGGGGGAGCCATTGTTGATTGTCCTCTGCAAATCGCACTCTCAAGTTCCACTGACATTCAAGCAGAATGGGCCATAAAGTCATTTGTGCTTATTACTCAAAACCTTGTCTGTAATTTCCCTTCCCCTTGTAGCCTATCACCCAGCAGGAGATCATCTGTGTCAAAACACTTAATTACCCCCTTCCCCCAAATCATGGAAGGTTAAAAGAAAATAAAACAAACAAACAAAAATGGCATACTTATAGCCTTTTATCCTGATTCATGATTTATTTTTACTTGTTTGGTTTGAAGCCACTAACAGAATACAATGAAAAAAACCAATGAGGGTACTTTGAAGTCAGAAAAATCTAGCATGCTGTCTATTCCAGAAACCCCTACATCCTGGGTTAGGAGTCACAGGATCAAAAATTAGGAAAGATAAATGCCATAATTGCTACCTTTTCCAGGAACCTTCGACATCTTTATGTATGAGGGGACATATGTGCTCTGTGTGTGTATGTGCGTGTGCGTGCACATGTGTGTAAGAGCGTATATTGATAACAATGAATATCATATTTGCATATGTATAGATGAGTATATTTTAAGTTTGTATGTATCTGTAAAGAGAAAATACAAATGAATGAAACAGTTCAGTTAGATGCGTTAGATGCAAATAATGGCATTTTTGTGTAAACGATGGATACTTACCTGCATTCTTCTTACCCTTACCCACTATAGTGTGCTCAAGTCTCTGTACACCCAAAGCCCATTGGATATTTGCCAATCCCCATTCCCTGAGACTATTTTGCCTTCAATAAATTCTATTTTTCTCCTTGGGGCTGTGAAGTTTTTCTGGATGTGGGTCAACATCATGCTCAGAATTAAAAGGTAAAACATTTTTTTTTTTCAGTAAAGATTTACATACCAATCCAGCTTAGAAGAAAACCAACTTGTTTTGTTCCTGTTACATAATTGCACATAGGGAATCTTTCTGGAGCAGGAGAATTCCTCCCTTCTTCATCAAGGTATCTCCTACTTGGATTGGATATCGTTATTACAGCTGACCGACCTTCTCCTCTGGCTTTAGAAGCAGCGTGTGACCCTAGAAAGGCGTAGGTGAAGTGTGATTCTACTTCACCTGGGAGGAGATCTGATGTATTTCATCATTAGACTCCTGTGGAAATATACAATAAAAGAGGGGATCTGGTTATCGCCAGAGGCAAAGTACCACTAACTCATCCCCAAAGATTGCTTTTTGATTAAGGGGCTTTTTCTGTAAGGCTGCTCAGCCCTTCTTGCCGCTGATATGAACTGCTATTCTTGGCTGTATCGCTGAACTTGAACATCAGATTTTTTTTTTTTAAAGAAACAGCAATTACATTAAGGAGTCCTCATGTGGGGTGTAATTTCTTGACAATATCAAGTAGAATTCAATAAACAGACATAACTTTATGCCGTTGGGTTAGATGGACATTTGTAAGAGAGAGAAGGGTGTAACTGTACCCTAAATGTTTCACAGAAAAATTCAAATATCAAAATATCAAAAATCCAGCTCTCACTGTCCTGCTTCTAAAAATGAGAGGGAGTCCAATGAATTGCTGAGCTTAGAGAACGGACAGTGTTTTCTTTCTTCTCACACCCACAAGGGTTAAAATAGTTTGCCCTTAATTTTGTTAGGAGAGAAAGAAAGAAGGAAAGGGGGGTGGGGTGTAGAGGTCAGTTGAGAGAAGATCTATAATTTATTTTCCAAACTGGGACACTTTGGACACAAATGGCACTCTAATAATAATTACAGGAGATAAAAGTATAAATCGAACCTCTCACAGGCAAAATGGGAATGTGAGGTAACCCCCGGGAAGTACAATTAATAGGGCTTTATGTCCTGGTCATTTAGCCTTGCTGTGACCATGTGCTCTCAGTAGAAACATTATTTCAATTGATGTTTTTTTTTCTTCAAGGTTTCTGATCATAAAGTCTGTGGTGTAGGCAATCTCTGCTATGCTTTGCAGTTAGATAGGCTTTCTGTTCTTGGCATTCTGTTATTGCATTAACAAGCATTTCATTGTTTCTTTTGTGTATGGTCTTTTCATATTTGGTTCAGTTGGATTGTGAAAAGAGAAGAGGTGCTTATTAGGGTAGCTAAAAGGAACATCCAAGTCCACTACTTGAATTATCTTTAACTCCTAGCTGCCTTTTGTACTTCAGAGTCTATCTATGAACCTGGTCTCTTTTCTTTGTATAATAATACTGTGATTTTTGTGGATAATTTTTTGGTTCATTTTTACTAGGCAAGAAGGAGGCAGAAATGATTTGTTTTGATTGTTTCATTAAAAATTTCTTTTATTTTTTCCTTTACAGTTGATTTTTCCGAAGAATAGAATATTAAAATACATGATAATCTCTCTCTCTCTCTCTCTCTCTCTCTCTCTCTCTCTCTCTCTCTCTCTCTCTGTGTGTGTGTGTGTGTGTGTGTGTGTGTGTGTGTGCTTGTGCAGGTTAACTCATTTGTGTCTGTGCATGTGTTGTATGTTTTGTATGCTTTTGAATAAGATTTCTTATTCAATTTTATTGCTGGTGTGTACATCGGAAGGCTGTTTCAGAAGTCATTCCTCAAATGTTGTCTACTTCTTTTTCTGAGAAATGTTCTCTCAGTGGCTTGGAACCTATTAAGTACTCTTTGTTGTCTGGTCAGCAAGCTCTACCTGGCTTTGCCTCCACAATGCTGGGATTTCAGATGTGTAGCACCAAACTCATGTCTGAAAAGTGGGCTCTAGAGACCACAAAGGCAAACATTTTGCTGACTGAGGTATAGTTCCATTACAATATTGAATGTAGAAAGAATACTTTTAGCACCAGATTTTTTGTCCTTTAAAATAGGACAGCCAGGGCTACACAGAGAATTTCTATCTCAAAACATGCACCTCTTCAATAAAGTGAAAAATAAAAGAAGTATCACTTAAAATGGAACTTATGGTTCTTTCTTTGGTTATATAAATTTCTTCTCCTTTCCCTTATACATGATATTTTCCTGTAATAGAGAACAGTGGCATTAAGAGACCATGCTTAGCAACTCACTCCATCTCAGCTCATTCTCTTCCACATAATGACAGTTCACTACTCATCTCTCCAATCATCTGTCTTCTTCTGTAAAGAACCTGAGAACTCCTCCTCCTTCAAAGACCCATCAGGTTGGTAACTCCCATCAATAAATGAGTGTTGAATTAAATTGACTGGACTGAATTGCATCTCTCCAGACACTAGTTTAACAACTGACATACCCATCACCTACAACTTGTTTGTTCTGCTTCAAAGAAAATTGGAAAAGAAAGTCTGATAAATTTCTGAATAACATTAAGGAACATCGTCCAAGGGCTTTGCCTGGGCCTTGGTCCAGATATCATCTGGACATGTGGACTGCAAAAACATGTACTCAAGCAGGCACAAAACACAGCTTCCCCTGGCAAGATGAGGCTGGACGTCTTTGTAACCTTTTTGTTGTTTCTGATGTGTGAGTGTGTGTGTGTGTGTGTGTGTGTGTGTGTGTGTGTGTGTGTGTGTG